>JBBPLX010000998.1:0-12508 GCA_038090015.1 Leccinellum albellum
CAATCGGCTTAGGCCGTTCAAGAGCACACTGCACTGGTCAAACCTGGACTCGTCTAGCTCATCTAGTCCTACCAGCGGAACACTAACTGGACCTGCTGGCAATCAAGTTGATGCGAGCTGCAACAATACGGTATGGTGGTACAATCGATGCATGAATAATTCTGATAGTTTTGTTTGATAGATTACTATCAGCTGTCTGAGACAACTGTACAATGCTGTCGGATATAACACGTCTGCCACTAACGGTAACAAGATTGCCATCACTGCTTACCTCGAACAATATGCGAACGACCAGGATTTGCAACAATTCTTCAAACTGGAGAACCCTGAAGCGTATGGGTCCAATTATACCTTCGTGTCCGTCAATGGTAAGAACATATATCAGCGAAGAGCAATTAGTTTGCTGACGATATGCTCAGGTGGCTTGAACAACCAGAGTTTATCGGCTGCCGGACTGGAAGCTAACTTGGACGTGCAGTTTGCTTGTGGATTGACATACCCAACACCTGCAACCTTCTACTCGACTGGAGGACGGCCTCCTTTCATCCCGGATGCAGTCACTCCGACGGACGATAGTGAACCATACTCTGACGTTCGTTTCATCTCTTTCTCACTCCTACAATCATCCTGAGTTCGGTCGTCGAAGACAGTGGTTAGATTACATGTTCTCTCAGGATTGCGTTCCCCAGGCAATTTCTACCAGTTATGGGGACGATGAACAGACTGGTTTGTTGCTTCAATTTTTGTATTGGCATGGCCTGATTGCAAGCAGTTCCAAAAGACTACGCCGTGCGTGTCTGTAAAGGCTTTGCTGCGCTTGGTGCTCGTGGTGTCTCCCTCTTGTTCTCATCTGGTGATGGCGGTGTTGGCGGCGGTGACTACGACCCGACGAATCAACCTCCATGCCTCGCCAACGATGGTAGTAACAATACTCTATTCATCCCCTTGTTCCCCGCCTCTTGTCCATAGTGAGTTGGTCATGATGATCCCGACCTCATGCTCTAATTGGGTTTGAACACATCTAGCGTAACATCTGTTGGTGGAACTCAAAACATTCCCGAAACAGCCGTCTTGTTTTCTGGAGGAGGCTTCAGCAACTATGTAATTTCCGTTCGTGATTCACTATGTACGCGTGCTCACGGTGTTTAAACGCTTAGTTCTCGCGACCATCTTACCAGCATGCCGCCGTCGTCAATTATTTGGAAACGCTCCCTGCGGGAACGTATGAGGGCATGTATAACCCGTAAGCCTGTATCCCCTCTCTGCACGACAAAAGCCAACATGCAATTACTTAGCTTTGGTCGTGTAATCCCAAATTCATTCGATTGAAAGGTCCGGTCTACTCATATCTTTTGTTTCCACATAGGGTATTCCCGACGTCGCCGCGCAAGCCGTGAACTTCGAAATCTTCTGGCAAGGTCAACCAAACTTGGTCGGCGGAACGTCCTGCGCCGCCCCCACGTTTGCGTCGTTCATTTCGATGCTCAATGATGCACGGCTCAGTGCTGGGGAGCCCCCTCTAGGCTTCTTGAACCCATGGCTGTACAGCACGGGTTTCGCTGCGCTGAACGATATCACGGAGGGACACAACGCTGGGTGTGGTACGGAGGGCTTCAACTCGACTATCGGTTGGGATCCTGGTATGTCATCCCTTGATCCCTCCTCATCTGTTACGTTGCGTTTTGACCGGTGGATATGACTTGGTCTAATCTACAAACTTCGGTGATAGTAATTGGTGATGGGATCAACTGACTGATGCGTTTCATGCAGTTACTGGTCTCGGTACGCCCAATTTTGGAAAGCTGCTGGAGCTATTCGATTTAATTGCTTGATCGTCTTCAAGTGAATGGCCTAAGTAATCTGCCGCTAATTTATAACCCTGTTTACGCGGACCGTGGCATTTATAGTTGCTCTGTTCAATGGATATTTCTTCGCTTTGGGGTCCAGAGTTGTTGCTGCGAAACCTTTGCCAGTTCCTCGGAAGACCATGTCAGTACAATTATTCTGTATTCAGTTCGCCCAATCGGGTGAGTCGAAGGACACAGAAGATCTTTTCAGTTTCTAGCAACGCTTCAAGCAGCCAAGTAACAGGACAGTTTACTACTAACATAACTTCCTGGGTAAGAATTTCGGGTATATCTCGACCCTTTGACCTGCAATTGAACAAAAGTACAAAGACGGCCCATTAATAGCCCTCATGTGTGCCATCTGGACTGATAAATACACATATGCATAGCTACCTATCTAAGCAGTAAACAAGGCCAACGAGAAAATGGGGGATCGATGTTTCCTATCTCCGCATACGTTTCTTGAACCGTTCCATAACCTAGCCGGACGATCAGAACTCGAACGACCCATCGCACCGCTCACGACCGACGTACCATTTCGTCCGTCGCCATCTGCGGCTTGTCGTGCCGCAGTCGACGGTCCTCCTGAGGAGCCAACCCCATCGCTTCCAGCTTGGCGTCGCGCATGATCTCCACGTCCGATTTTTGTTTGACGTGCGGTCGGTAGACTGCATGGTTCATGAACGACGCGGCTCGTCAGACTAGAGAAAGAAGACGTACATCGGGTCGCAACCAGATGCTCCTCGTCGTTGTTCACCCTTTTCCGCTCTTTGCGTTCTTCAGCGACTTGACGTTTCGCCTTTTCAGTTTCCTCGATGTTCCGAAGTCGGGTGCTATATACGACACGTTTCAACATGATGTTGCAGAGAACACAAGAAAGACGACGCACTCCATGCCAAGGTCGACTTCTGGAATGGCCGTCAACATCGCAAGGCTGTTGGTCACGCTCCCCTCATCCGCCGCCTTCTTCTCGATCTTCCAGCGCTCGGAAAGTGTGAAGTCGTCCTTGGGATCGCGAGACGAGGATTGTTCCGACTCATCTTGTTGCTGGCGTCGGATCCTTAAATTTTCTTCGATATATGCCATCCTTGGAACATCGTACATTAACGGGCGGAGACTGACCCGAATAAAAGAAACTAACATATGTTTGTCGACGTCCAGGGTATTCGTCTGCTGCGTGAAATTGTTCGTCCGAACAGCACGGCGGGCCCTAGCGATCGCGATTGCGTCCGCGTCCGCGTCTGCATCCTTGTCGGCATCGCCAGCCTTGTCGCCCGAACCCGAACCCGCACCCGCACCGTCACCCGCGCCCTTTCGCAGCCCGCCTTGCTCCTCCTCGGCAGGGTCCTCAACATTCCGTCGGCGCTTCTTCTTCGCGTCCCCACTCGATAACTTGTGCACGTCGATACCCTGCCGCGTCTTGCGCAATCGTCTCAGCTCGAGAAGCTCCGAGAGCCTGTCGACAAGTAAGTCGATCAACGCATTGTATTACGGGTTTTAGCAGGAAAAGCACACACGGAAGTGACCTGTCTTCATCTTGCTCGTCCCGTTCTGTGTCGGAAACGTGCGCCGACTTTGGTTCTGTCTCTGGTGACCTTTCGCGAACGCTGGGCTGTGGTCGGCCTCGTCGCTTGATCATGGAAAGAAACCGATTACATAAGCAGTTCTTGTCGTATATATGATAGTGCTTGGTCATGACCAGTCATGGGGTCAGTGCTTCTTTTCATTGTACTTCCGTGAGCCCATGCAGGGTATATCGTCGACGATCTTGTAGTGTCTGGCATAACTTGCAGGACAAGCATGAAGCCGAGAGAGAGAAACAAGAGGCATAATTAGATATCAAAGTACAGTCTACGGTGATCACGGTAAGTCTAGGAAAAGATTGATGTAGTACCGCGTGTGGTGCAGATGACGACCGGAAAGAGAGCCGCGAACCAATCATCGCTGCCTTCAACACCATCACCGCCGCTGCGCCTAATATGCCCTACTGCCCGCCCACAGTCAAACCTTTCCCCCCTTGCCTTTTATTTGCGTCAATCATTTCTGTAGCCTCCAGTGGTGGAGGCTGATGCGGATGGGGTGGCAAATGGTAATGAAAGAACTCGCTCTTCTGCCAAAACATGGGGGCCCCTTGGACCCCTTTCACCTTCAGCAACGCCAGTATCATGCCCTCGGTGAGAGAGGTATTTTGATTGCCGGGTCAATCGATCAATCCTTGCTATCCCGTTCGTATGAATCTGGGTACTTCGGTGGTTGGGAAATATTTTAACCCGGCAAGCCAGACTCCTGTGCCTTGTTCATGGTGTACAGAGGAGATGGATATTGGGAATATAATTCGAGCTGAACCTGTGACCCGTGGGATGAGCTGGAACGGCGCTATCGTTGCCGAGAGAAGTGATAGGAGCGTAGGTTAATCCGAGGATGAACTGCAAAAAAAGGAGAGGGTGTGCTCATAAGGCTTCACAGACAACGGAGCCGTCCCTACCGAAGAGTGCCACGGTCGTCCATCGCTTCACGAGTACAACAGTGAGAACGAAACTACGAGAATCTTGATTGTGGAAGAGGAGAGCCGCTTGCTCAGCGAGGAGCTGGTAGACGTCTTCGAAATGCCCACTCTTGAGCTCACTGACGCTTATGAAGTGACTCCAGTTGCTTTCGTTATCTTTCATCAGGTCGAAGTAAACAAGGTCTGGCTTGCCCTTGTTGGCTGCGCTCCATTATTGACTTGAATCCTTCAAGCCAGTCAACACCTTGAGGAATCTTTCGATCAACCCCTCGCTGTTGGGTTGACGAAATTGAACCACAAATCGGGGTGCGCAGTGCTGAAAGCAGAATTATGACAGAGTCTAGTTCGAGCCAGGCCCAAAGATCAATGGCTCAGGAAAGAGTTGCTTGATAAAAGAGCTCAGTTGGCTTCGACAAGGAAATAGATTCGAATTGCACCTTCGTACAATGCAGTCAATATGGCGGCGTAAGTCCGACTTCGTCGACTATGGAATGACGAGCTGTTTGCGAAATCTGGGACAAGGAAAACCGATTACGTAAGTAGATCTATTGTCGTACATATCATTCCTCCGATCGGTTCATACAGTGGGATAAATAAGAAGAAAAAAAGATAGTAATACTTGGTCATGGATCGGTCCTTTTTCATTGTACTTCCGTACCACCTTCGCCTCTATTTTCTGTCGTCGTAGCAGCCACCGTCGCAGAGGCCGTTGCCCGTTGCAACTCCTCCGGTGTCGGATACGCAATCGTGGGCACACCAATCCCAGGCGAAGCATGCCGCGACAACATCGACTCCGGTGCACGCAACCCTCCACGTCTCAGACGCGGTGCCTGCGAACGCTCATCGGCCATCGTCGTCGAGTCCTCCGGGGTCCCCCACCGCTCAGCCGCGTTCGAACTGTTCGTCCACCCCGAGTGAGGCGGGAAATACCAATCATCCATGCTCGTAGCCGGTCGTGGTGTCGGTATGACCTCGAATCGACGTGCCCGTCCAAATGGGAAGAACCGTCTGGCTTGGGCAGTCGACGAACGTGGACCGGTCGCAGACAGCTCACCACCGCTGGCAGCCTGAGATTCCGATCTTGCGTTATGATCTTCGTCTTGAGCAAGTTGGCGCGTCGAGTTGCGCCGTGCGGTCGTGAACTCGTTAAAGTCCGACATCCTGTTCCGCCCAGGCCGGCGGATGGAGGGTTGTCTCGATAACGTTGAGTAAAACCCGGCAGATGATGAAAGCGGCCACACGCTCGTTCTCGGCGGTGGTGGTGGATCCACGAGCGGTGGTAATATTCTGTCACTGGCTGCATCGGGGGGAGGGGCTGATGATATTGGGGGAGATGTGTGATTAAAACTCATAAAGTAAGGTGTCGAGGAATTCGACCAACTGTGCTGAGAGCGATATGCATCATATAATTCCGTGTTGAGGCGAGTGCCTTCGACGACGGGTACAAAGGCGCTATACGGACCCAACTCGTCGTCGTCTTCATCCATGTCCAATTCATCTGGTGGCTGTGAAAGATACTCGGCCAGGTCTACGCCACGCCGGGCACCGGTTCCGCGACCGGGAGGACGCTCGCGATAGACGGACGCGGGGTTGGATAATTTGCGTAAGGACCGTGCGGTGCGGTCCGCAATGAGGCCATGATCGGCCGCGTGATGACGATAACGGCGCTCTGCAACCTCCTGTGTGACGCAATTGGGCCGGGATACATGTGGCATATCGAAGCGACGCATACCTTGACGAGGACTTCGATGAGCGATGTGGTAAAGGAATCGCCGCGGTCGAGATCTTCTACAAACGCTTCGTAAGTGATCGTGGGCTCGGCTTTCTCTAGCCTGGAACGCTTGATTGCGCCGGAGCTGCGAGCGACGTGAGCTGTGGTTGCCAAGTGACGAGAGGAGAGGCAGCGTACACCAAGCTCCTCATTTTCGTGCTTAGTACATCATCGTAGTACTGTGTCGTCCTGGATAACATTAACGATGAGCGGGCGTGATGAATCAACTGCGGCGTACCATTTGCCCATAGTTGTCGTCCGTCGGGGGCTGCAACGAGGCAGATGTCGGGAAAGCGCCCGTGCGAAAATTCACCGTCGTTCCAGTAGCATATTTGTTTTCATTTGTTTATCACTTTTTCGGATATAACCCCTATCTACTAATCATCCTTTGTCGCACGAGACGCAGCCGCGCTCGCCCCCGCCCGGTCCTTGGAACTCAATAAGCTCTGGAAAAAGTTCTGCAACACCTCGTGCTGCGTCTGTCCACCCGTCGAGCTCGCAGACGCGCTCAGGGTCGGCGATGTCGGTGCTCGACCGGTGCCCGACGTACCCATACCACTCGGCACACCAGACGTAGGGCGACCACTCCCCCTCGAGAGACGACGCGAAGCATCCCCGTTCGCGCTCGCATTGAGCGCACTGCTGCCGCCAAGCCCGCTCTCCATGTCCGCCAATGCCTTCTCCACGTGTGGCAGATTGAAACTACTGCTCCCAAGTGGACCGACGATGCCTGCCGTGGCCTCCACAGGGTTGCGAAACGCTCCCCGTGGATCTCGATCCGGCTTTTTCGAATTCTCGTCATAGTGCTTCGCGAGGAACGCTTGTTCCGCCATTGGAGAATTAAATGGTGGCAACGGTGGTGGCTTTTGGCACGGAAATGAGAAACGTGCACTGACGATCATGAGGTGTGGAGCTCACCTTGGCACCTTGATCAGGCACCAACGACCGGTACATCTTCTTTGCTCCACCTGAGTCCTCCGCTTCTGATCCATCGGCAAGATCCGTGTCCCATGCTTCTCCCCAAACCCGTGCTTCGAATCCTTCCCGTAAGACGCCAATCTTTCCCCAGCTATCCCAACCAGCGGGCACGACGATACGGTCGCGGTCGAGCGTGTTCGGTCGGTGGTGGAACACGAACAGATTTCGCGTTGGTGCGGGCGCCTCCGTTCCAGATGCCAGGCTGGGGGATGGTGCTGGAGGGGCAAAGAGGAGATGCAGCGTGTACTGTCGAAGTACGTTGAGGGTGCTTGGTTGTGGGGTCGTATAGAACAGTGCAGCTCCGTCTAGTCACTCGAGTTGGGACATCCACGACGCAAAGCAAAACAGATGACTCACATTTCAGACATACCGTACGAAGGACTTGCATGATGCCATCCGTCTGTTCTTCCCATTCGTCTCCCTTTCCCTTCACCATGGGACCCATTCCCGATACACCTGCACCGACAAGATCACTCCCCTCGTCGATCAGATCCGCCTTCGTGCACACGACGACGATCGGCACCCCAGCCGAGTTGTGAGTGAGCGTTCCAGGACCGAGTGGCAGCACGGTGTTCGAAGTCAAGCTGGACGTGGCGGGCAACGAGTCGGCGGTTGGTTCCGTATAGTGTTGCAAATGTGCCTGTACTGCTCGACGTCCAGGTTAGATGTACGCACGAACAAAAAAAGGCGTACGTCGTTCGTGGTTCTCCTCCCTCGCGATCTCCATCTCCCTGGATCCGTCTGCCTTGGCCCACTCCTCTACCCACTTGAGCCACGTCTGTAGATCCTCCATGAATGTCCACGGATGTGTCCAGTCCAGCACAATTATGACAAGCGTGTGTGGCAGGGCTGTCCGCGGAGGCGAGAAATGGGGTAGCAGGCTGGTGTAAGCTGCTGCGTCCGACGGTACGGTATACACGGACAGGCGCGCCAACGTGTCTACCCAAACGTGGTGTCTGCGTGGCGAGAGAGCATGGTTTGAACGCACCTTCGTCACCCTCATCCCGTACGTCGGCCCAATCGTACCCGAGTGCGAAATCGGTGCGGGATGTGTCGTTGGTGTCGTCTGCTGCGACAGGTTTCTGGAGGAGTGCAGAGGCGAGGAGGGACTTTCCCGAAGAAGGTGTACCGAGAATAAGAACTTGTTTTGAGGGTATCGAACGCGTCGACGACACCGAGTCCAATATGGAGGACCACAGATCTTGTGGTGGTGTAGACGGTCTCGACATAGTTTGTTTGAAACTCCGCACGTTCCTTCTAACCATGACCTCGATCGATATCAACGACTGGCTAGTCACAGCATTCACAGCTTCAATCTCGAACGCTTCAGAATGCGACGCTCTTCAGTCAGAACTGGGATTTCCACTACCAGAGATGACGTTCGGAAATAACTCGCTCTCCATCGAACATCGCCCTTCACACTGGAAACTCACCTTCGACGCACGCGGTGCTCTCTCAGCAGTAAAGGCAGGCGAGCTCGGTGAAGGCGACGGTGGCGTCAAGGTCGGATATGCAGACGCGTGGCTCAAGAGCCGGTGAGAAGATCCCCCAAGCTGATCAACCACACATCCCCTGAGCAACACGCAGCACGGATCCAGGTACGAGCATGCCCATGCCAGCGACCGTCACAGCAAAACCGTACGACTGGACGTACACCACGACCTACCCTGGCCACCAGCCCCCTCCCGACGACCACAACGATCTTTGGTCCCCTCGCTCTCCCCCTGATCCGGTTGTCTGGATCGACGCAGATCCAGACGACCCCACACACGCGATCCCGCTCTCTGAGCTCACACGTCCAGATCCGATCCAATTCTACGCAGAAGTCCCGCTATTCGAAGACGAACTGCACGACAACGGATCGTCCACCCTGATCGTCAGAATAGTCCGTATTGCTTTTTCCCCTTCATCCTGTAAGCTCACATATCCTACAGCGCGTCATGCCAACATGCATCTTCATACTTGCGCGATTTGTCCTCCGTGTCGACAACGTCCTCTTCCGAATACACGACACCCGAATATTCCACTCGTTCACATCTTACCCGCCGATTGTCGTACGACAGCTGAGCGGATGGGAGGCGTCGTATGATCGCGTTAAACGCGTACGTCGCGGTGCCGCTAGTACTTGGACATGTTTGTCTCACATCCGACATTTGCAGCAACTGCCTACGCGCAACGACTTGACTCCACTCACCGACGTCAACTTCATCGCAAAGGTCCTCACGGAAATGCCATCCGAGGCAAGTCAGCGAGTCGGTGCCGGCACACGATGGAGGGGTCTGGGGACAAAGGTCCAAGTATCCAAGTTGGAACCGAGAGGAAGTTGAAAGTGCATCACGCGCTAGTAGTAGCAAAGCAAAGCGAAAGTGTAAACTAGATCACGATTTCTGGAGCAAGTCCTCCGACGTCCGTCTCACGTCGGCCACTCAGTCATTACTTTCAGATTCCCGTCTCTCACCTTCTCACCTTCCTCCAAACACCCATTCTTTAACAGGGATCTGTCGTGATCGGATACCGCCTGCAGACCCAATCTCCCAACTCCTAATGAGGAGGCCATCGAGCGCGAAGAGACTCGATCGCGGATCCACCCGGCCCGCGTCTAGACCGCCGGCGGGCGTGTCCACTACATGTACCTGTATGCAGTGAGCTGATAAAGGAGCTCGTGTATCACCTTAGAAAAAAAATAGGTTCTTCAGAACGCGTTGAGGCGCGACGTATCAATTCACGGTTGTCTTGGCGGATGGCCCACGCGCAACTCCAAGAGGGTCAACTTGAAGGTACTGGACGGCGAAGTACCATACCCTTTGCTACGCTCTCATCCAACTTTCATGATCACACATACCTCTAGATACATCCCGTGCCACTGGTAATCAATATATTGCCCTCCTTGCTGCCACTGTCAAACACTCAAACGATGTTTGAAGAACTCTCAGCGTTGATCACATCCAATGCAACTTTACGGAAGAAGCTTGACGACGCCTGGAGGGACAAGAAGTGCGAGGCATAGCTCGCCTCACTCTAACGCGGCGACTCCAAGAAAGACTTTAACGTTTACTTGTCGTGTATCGCTCGAGTTTGTGCACAAAAATATGATCACGAGGGTACCAAAGCTCACATAACTGAATCCACTTTCCTCAATGGCTCCGTGCTCAGCTCTGTCCAGCCGAATCTCATACATCATGCGTCCTGTCCGGCTTCGAAGGCCCCAAAAAATGATGAAAGGCACACTTGGGGCGGGCCGGCTTTGGCCGAAACCGGACAAATGCGTGATCGAAAACCACGACGTACCGCATTCTATTTTCCTCGTTTTGGATTATCTCACCAACCTCGATATTTTTTTTGATCGCCCTTTGTGATCTGAGTCAAGAGCTGGATGTGACTGCCAGTCGACGGTTAAACAGCCGATACAGAATTCGTGGCAAGTGATGAAAATGTTGTACGCGAAGAACAATAGACAAGTTGACGTGTTCTGGACTCGTGGAGCGCTCGACGCATTGATGCTGTGGATGGATTGACACTCACTGACGGTCGGTTGCGGGTGCGCCACACACGAATTACTGTCGTATAAGAGAAGATGGATCAGTGATGAGCACAATAACACTTCGAACATGCCTCGCGATATCTCCCATGAACCCACTTCGGCAGAACTCGACAAGGCTGTAAACGACAGCGTCGAAGAGGACCTAGAGGATATTTCCAAACTCGCTTCCAACCCTCAATATTTCGTTCTCCTTACTGCCATTATCCAACACTCGGATGGTTTATTGGACAAGAAGTACCAAAGCTATGAAGAAGCAAAAAGCCTCATCAAAACCAACACAACATTACGGGAAAAGCTTCAAGATGTTTGGAGGGTTAAAAAATACGAGGAAATCCGGAATTATGGTTCGTCTTCAACTCTATTTGCTAATTGGTCGTTCTAATTATTCCGCTGACAGACATCCTCAGAGCACCACAACCAAAAGGGAGCAGGAAACAAGATATGATTGCAAAAGGTTAGTCCCTCCCCTCTCCCCGGCGTCCATTGGCACTGACCTCTACTAGAACTACACGAACATTTATGGCAGTCGTTTCAAGTAGAGTATCGTGGTGTGGCTGTTGACGGCTTCCATGAGTACTTGACCCACAACGAAGCCCTATTCAATGCTGCCCACCCAAGGTACTATGCCAAATTCTGCTCGATCGTCCAAAGTTCAGGAACAGGAAAATCGAGGATGCTGACAGAGGTGAGCGAGTCCTGTACGGACTCCATTGGCTATGCTGATTTGTGGTGACTGAATCGTTCTCAGTTGACCAAGAAGAACGTCGTGGTGATTTACATGAATCTGCGTGAAAAGAAGGACAAACTATCATTCCCTGCACGCGACGATATCCCATCCGACATTCTGACTATATTCCCTGACACGGAGTCAGATTATCAATTCATCTGCTGCGCGTTCTTCACCGCCCTCTTCGAAGTTCTCCAGGAGACTTTCTTGGCACATCGTACTATGGGGGATCCAAAGGCTGCCCTCATGAGTTGGGCCAACCAGATGGTGAATGTGAACGACGGGCCCAAAACTTCCGTTGTCAGGGTCGATTTCTTTCGCAAAGTTGGCGAAAATTACGACAAGGTGAGTATGCCTGGTTCTATGGTATGCTCACGATTTGACGGTATCTCGCAGATTTGCGATGATGTCATATCTGCATATGGTGACTCTGCAGAGGCTTCGACACCGAGCGTTAGTCAAACTGCCGATCAACTCGCGAGGCTTTCACTTTCAGGTACTTGATATTCCAGCTTTGATTTTTGATGCGCTCGCTGAGTAATGTGGACCCCAGGAAAAGAACAGAAGCCTAGAATCCAGGGGCGGTTGTTCACGTCACATAGGGATATGGCTAAACTGCTCGAGGGGATCTTGGACGATGCCTCCGATCGTCCCAAGCTGGTGATCGCGCTCGATGAAGCACATCCACTCACTCCGACACAAGGAACAGGAAACCGAAACAGTTACCGACCAGCAGATGTGTTGTGCCGAACGGTCAATGAATATTCGCATGACCATCATCATGCTGTTTGGGTAGTTTTTGCATCCACTACATCCAAGGTGTCGGATTTCTCACCGCCCGATCAAAAATGTTTGTTATACCCATCGTTTCTATGTCCTATCTGATTTTTTTTTCACAGATAATTCTGACCGTGTTTCGCGTAGGGGCGAGAAGCTTTTCCCACCTTATACTCAATTGGGATGGGATCAGGGTGCAGTAGCACTCCTAGAAGGTAGCGAGTTGGAGAAGGTCTCAATGGTTCAATACATCGCAGGCTTTGGAAGACCCTTGTAATGTCCTGTTCCATCTAATGAAACCACTGACTAATCTGGATGTCATACAGGTGGCTTTCACTCAAGGATATATGCCAATACCCAG
>JBBPLX010000999.1:0-12497 GCA_038090015.1 Leccinellum albellum
TCGTTGTCGTCGTTCTGCATCGAGAATTGAATGAGAGATGACCAGATGCGCGTCGCGCGACTCCAGTTATCGCGTTCCCAATTTGGAACAACTTTTTTACATTCAAAAAAAATATGTACAAATCTCACACAACTTGCACACCGCTGTAAACCTTCGAACCTTCCGACATGTAGAGGTGAGGTATGATTTATTGGATTCAGATGTGTATACCCGCCAACAAGAATAATGGGGCGAAGTGTTCTCTTGCGTGGGACTATGACATCTAAGACACTCTCCGTCGGTTAATCGGATGGTTCCCGGTCTCATTCTTCTTTGCAACTGGACGAATCTTGCCAAGATAAGAACACATGAGAAATCCGATGAACTCTCACGTGCTGCTGGTATGCCTCCACCTCCCGCAAACGACCTCGACGACCTCGGCTTCGCAACCGCACTTGCCAAAGCCCGAAAAAGCTATCGCGAAGGCGGCTGTCCCATTGGCGCCGCCCTCGTCTACCACAGCACCTTGCCTGACGCAGCCGACGCAGCCGTCCTGGGATGTGCGCACAATCAGTGGGTTCAAAAGTCGTCACCCACGCTGCACGCTGAGATCGCCGCCCTCGAGGACGCGGGCAGGTTGCGCGCAGCCGTTTACAAGCACTCAACATTGGTAGGTCGTTGTCTGGTTCAACCTCGCAGACGAGAGTCTGTTCGTTCATCCGAACTTGAACTTGAAACTGACTGACGTTGTGGTCACAGTACACCACCCTGAGGTGCGTTGAAGTGTGCATGTCGTCTTCGAGGAATTGCGAAGGATTCCAACTTTACACCTAACTCTGGCTTCAATAGTCCATGCAGCATGTGCACGGGCGCCATCTTACTCTACAAGATACCCCGCGTCGTGATCGGGGAAAATACGACACTAGTAGGCGATGAAGAGCTGCTCAAGCAAAACGGTGTCGAGGTCATCGTCTTGGACGATCCAGAATGCAAAGAACTTCTCGGTCGGTACATCGAGAAGAATCCAGAGGTGAGCTAATTACAAACCATTTCATTTCGTGAAATCTGCCTGACAAATCAACGTGAACGTAGGACTGGAACCCTTAAAACGGTAGGGATGATTGTCTTCCTACCTAAGTGCCTACTTACAGGAGACTAAACCGGAACAGGGAATGACTGTAGTACTGTCTGTTTATAGCCCGAGTATCGAACAGAAACATTACGTGTGCATGATGGACGACAGATCATCGTGGTGCTGCAATAACTCCAATCTCCTAGAAATATCTTTTGTGACTGACTTCCAGAGAACCGGTGCCTGATGCAATCGTCTATACCTGCCGCGTCATTTTGCCTTCTACAGGATGTTGAGGTGAGACAAGAGCGATCCTAAGCAGGCTTCCTTGGTCGATATTTTTTATTCTTGTTCCTCTTTCTACTCTGGACGCCTCTCTTCTTCCTCGAGCTCTGGATGCTTAGATATCCTATCCTGATGTCCTCCTTTTTCACCCCCTCTGGAAGCCGACCGTGGCCAACGGCGGAAACACTGAGAAGGGCGGGCACAAAAGAACAGGACCACGCTCTATAGGGCGACTACGACGTACGGGCACAAGAGCTACTACATGGGCGATCAGGTGTATATAGGACGAGACACGTGACTAGTAAGCAGTAAGCTTACACCCCCGACTCATAGCCCGAAACCGGCTTTTGAGTTGGCCGCACTACCTTGAAATCTAACGTTCTGCGACTCCTTGAGAATCAGATGCATTCAAATTTTACTGATCTTGCGGTGTCTTGACTCCTGAGGTATGACTAGTTCAGCCGTCTGCTAGCGGTGCCCACCAGGTCACCGATCTCTGTTGAATGTGCATAACTTCCGATGACTCTGGGAACCTCACGAGCTATCCTCATAATGCCAGGATTCACTCGATAGTACCCGCTTTGAATGTAGCGATAGCTAGGTGAACCCTTAGGGCACGGGCTAGGAACCGGTGTAGCCACGATTATCTTTGAGCGATTCGATCAAGCGTGGCAGCGCCTCGTACTACGATAAAAATTTTACATTGGTTACTTAGTTACTTAGTAGAGCCACTCAGTTGAGCTGGGAGGTCGGGTGACACATGCGATACTATTAATGGTGTAGGATACGATTTATTTCGACGCTGGCACTGTGTTGGTTTCGGTCTGTATAACCGTAGCTGAAGTGAGAAAGTGGTAATACTATTGATACATGAATTGATTCTGCATATACCTATCCTGCGGTTTGCACATAACACTCACCTTCCAGAGTGCCAAAAGGAGATAAAAGATGACTGAGCAGAATAGCGTTGGATCCATCATGCGCCAAGACTCTGATATCTTCATCATCCCTCTCTAACTTGTCAAAGTGTTCAGCAGCACCGGACATGTGAGCCACCCGAGCACACATTGCGTGAAGAGCGAGTAGAAGGGGCTCGGGTGGCGGCGCACTCTCAAATTGTGAAGTGAATTCGACAAACATGGGAGCGCCAACAACGTGGGGTCTAGGACGCTGGAAGTTGTGTTGTATTAGTTCCTCATATCCGCAATCTGATACACAGATACTGTAGCGGCCGGGCTGCACAGGAGGTGAGTTCATGGCCGATAACGTCCCCGAATAACACACCTTCTCTGTATGTTCAAACCATAAATCCAAGAAATCAAAGGCATTGTGGAGATCATGCTGCAACGAGAGTAGGTTCCATACTTCGTGAACGCCCCCAGACTGTCTGAATGCCTCAGTGAAACGCGAGAATCCAAAAGCCTCCAGCATGGCCATAGCGGTAGCAGCATACTCAGTCTGCATAACGGGTGAGCGTAGGACATGGCAGAGCGATAGAACCATACCTTGTTCGGAATACTAGTCTTCCCGGTCCCTTCAGGGTCGGTTCCCTGCATTGTAGATTCGTTCAAAATATGAGCTGTTTCGATTACAGCCTTCATGGTGCTGCTGCCTTCTTGTAATGCCTGATCTAACAGGCCTGGACAATCCTTGACCGAACTCATATTGAAGATACCTGTGATCATGCATCGGAAGCCATCCCGTGCCAAGGCCTGATTGAAAATTGAACAAGGCAGAAAAAGGATTGTGCAAGATATACGTACCTTCTGTCTGGAACTCGTCTGACGCTGATCAGTAGGCTCGAGCGCGTCTCTGATCATATCCTCCAACGTATTGAAGGAAGGGCGCGAAGGGTGAGAAGAGAGTGGCTGGTACGGGGCAGGTGAAGTTCGAACTTGTGCATCTGAGTGTTATGAGACAAAGAAAGCGACTCGGTTAACGCACATAGTCGGATGAATCTCTCGCGCAAAAGTACGCCGAGATGATAAACGACGTCGCGGTCACTCACCCCCTGTTCCCTGGGTGGCGACGTGAGCCACTTGGTGAGTGTGGAGCAGGGTGAATCGCTAATTATATCCCTCCGTTCGTGGAACTCGAGGAGCATAAATCCGACGACTCTGGCGGACATAACATTTTGCTGGTTCTGACTGTTCTGAGCTTCCCTTTCCGCTCGCAGAACGATGTTGTAAGCGCTGGTCCGATTAGGGAGTCCGATGAAGTCCGCTGCGGGAAGGGGACGTTGAGTAACGTCCGTCGTCATCGTCGTTCAGGTCTCAAAGATCACAAAAGTATGGCATTGAGTTGGAAAGTTTCAAGTTTGCTGCGGCCCAGGCAGATATGAAATGCAAAGCTGGTGACCAGTCCATCCAAAAGGGCAAATGCTTCGCCTCAGCATTCTAAACCACACTGGCAAGCCCTACAGGCTAGACTGGTGGCCCGTCTACCTACAGCCACTCCTGGACCCTTTTTCAATATTACGTGATGACTGGAAGAATGTTATGCTAAAACAGACTTGGAAGGAATTTCATACCACCTCTCAAAAAAGTGCATTCAACAGATAGAATCATTGTGGGGCTGGCCCTCGTCTAAGTATTTGAAGCAGGTGTTTGTCTGCTCATGCCAGTTGCACACGATCACCAGCCGTCTAACGATGTCATTGAAGGCGGAACCAAAGCTCTGCCGAGTCATTCATATGACTGAACTGAACACTCTCCATCTCATACTTATTATTTTCGATCAAAAATTTGATCATACACTCCACATGACTTCTCAAGAAAGTTCGAATGCATGAAGGGCTGGAATTGGTGGAGAGTTTCCACTGCTGGCTTAGATTTGCCTTCAGTGAAAATTGAGTCTTAAACATCATCCAGCGGCAAGACATCCCGCAATCCCGAAGGCTCTTGTGGAAAAATAGCCACATTCCCTCGACTGAATGATTGAGGTCCTCTGGGATGTACCTACCCCGCCGAATTTTCCGAACATAATGATATGTAATAACAGATTATTGGCAACGTGATATCAACTTGAACGTACGTTCAAAGGGCAACAAACATAAAATCATTTTACACATCGAGCGAGAGCACCTTATGATAATAAAGGACATTAAATTATACCAGCCTGCCAGTGATCTAGATATACTCAATTGCCTCTTAGGCCATGGTGAGTACATCACGCATCATCGTTGCAGTAATTTATATATCAAGATAGGTAGTATATATACAATACTAAATGTACTATCTAACCGTACATCAGATTGCGAGCCTCACTCCGCACGAACGCGGTCATAAACCAGGCAGGAGGCGAACACGCATGACCGTGACGCGACCACATCCACATTGATCATCGAGTCCGACCAAGTCCACACAGCGCCAGCGCTGCACGCATCATGTCTTCGTCCTGCGGTGCCTCATCAACATCCTTTCCATGCCCCTTCCCTAGCGGGCCAACCTCCAACGACGGCCACCTCTTCAAACTTGCGCGTAATTCGGCGGGCTGTGCACTCCTCAGGAGCATGATATCTGCAGACGTAGGTGCAAATCCGGTCAGCGGAAGCCCAGGACGCGACCGTACGGTTGCGTGTGCACCACCATTCCACCGTGCAGCGTCCGACGCGCCGAGACTCCCCTCAGGCGTGACAGCTTCCATGTCCTCCTCCTCCGTATCTTCCCCAAGCAGTGTCATGCCCGCATCTCCATACACGTCCGTGTCTACATGTCCGTCCCGGCCCAGGTCGCGTTCCCGTCCAAGCTCATATTCACTGTCCCGGTCATGACGCGACGGGGACCTTGCATGCGTCTGGCGGGCATGTGGCTTTCGTCTCCCTTGTTTCCCCGCTAGTCTTGCGGCGGCACAGGCCCATTCGAGCGTCGTCCGGCCGCTACCCATGAACTCGACGAGGTCGCGCGCAGGCGGGCTCGCGGGAGGTGCGAGCGGTGACGAAGGCATATTGTCCCACAGCGCTGCGCGCGGGTTGTGTGGCTTCGTCGGTGTGCGAGGAGATGGGAAGCGGGACTCGGAGCGCGTCGCGATGCGGTCGAGCGAGGGGCGGGGGTGGGGTGGGGTCAGTTTGTGTCGGGGTGTGTGGGCGTCGCGGAGGGAATGGGCGGAGGTAGTGGAGAGTGTGCGTACGTGAGACCCCCGGACGGAATGGGATGCAGCAGAGACGGCCGTCGACGCAGAGGTGTAGGGTGGAGAAAGTCTAGATGACGAAGAGGAAGGAAACGGCGGAGAGCGGTGCGTGTCCACGAGCTGATTTGTCGCGTGGTGGAGCGCGACTTTGCGTTCTGTCTGGCGCTTATTTTGGAACCAAATCGTGACGGATTTGATTTCCCTGGGCGAAGCGCGCGTTAGTTCGGGTTTCGGAAGAAGAGGTGAAGATAGAAATGGACGTACATGCGGGCAGCTTGCGCGACCGCCTCGCGTTCTTCGCGAGTCGGGTGGGATGTTTGGTGAAAGAGCTGCTCAAGCATCATGAGCTGCACGCTGGTGAAGCGTTTGCGGGTCCGACGGGCGGCATCATCTGAGGATATGCTGGCAACTGAAGATGTCCTGGATAGTGAGGCGTGCATGTGGTCGTCGTTGCGGGCGACGGCGAGCAAGAAAGGAGACGGGAATGGGGCGAGGGAAGTGAGACGGGGTATTTAAGTAAGTGAACTACCAAATTCAAACGAACGCGTGGCGGCTACGCGCCTCTCACGTGATCGCGTCCAGTATGTGATCGCGACATGAAAACATTTATTATAAAAAATAACGAAAAAAATGCTCAAGCATTTCTAGCCTTTTCTTTTCCCCGCGGTCGCTCTTTGATCACCATCTTATTACTCCCAGATGGCCCTTTCGCACCAGGTTTGCGTGTGCGGTTACCCTTGGTTCCCCAGCCCCAAATCGACACTGGGTGTTTGTTAGACTTGGATTTACCGCGTCCTCCTCCGTGGGGGTGGTCACACCTGTGAGATCGTCAGTATTTGCGACGTCAGGGAGAGAAAATTCGTACGCATTCATGGCAACGCCTCGCACACGGGGTCGCCAACCAAGCCACCGATTTCTACCAGCCTTGCCAAGGTTCCGGTCGTCCCACAAGGGGTTGCTGACACGCCCGATGCTTGCTGCGCAGTTCGACAGCACCTTGCGTACCTCACCGCTCTGTAGCCGAATGTGACTGTATCGGCCATTCTCTTCGTGGTGGATGACCTGCGCAAAAGTGCCTGCTGAACGTACGAGGATGCCCTTGCCCAAAGGATCGAGAGAGACGTTGTGCACCATGGTGCCCGTCGGGATGAGTTTGATAGGGACACAGTTCCCAAGCTTGACGATCGCCCCACGCAGAATGCCGATGAGAAGCGCGTCCGACGTCGACTGGTCCTTGCCCCTCTGCGCAATCTCGTCCACAGACCACGTCCTCTTGCTGCCATGCTCCTCCCCGTTCTCGTCCTCCACGCCACGGACGGACTGGATCAGCGACCCCGGCAGCCCTGACCGATAGCTCTCCACGACGCTCCCCGCCCTCAGCCCTTCCGGCGCGAGAATATACTTCCACATTGCCTTTCCCTCCACATTCTTATCGCGCGCTTTGACGAGGGCGATGTGGCTCGACCGACCAGGGTCGTACTCGATCCTTACCACGTCGTATGGGCCGGGTTCCATCCTAGCAAAGTCGACGAGCCGGATGCGCCTGCGGTGTCCACCGCCGCGGAAACGCACGGTAATACGTCCCGTAGAGTTCCGTCCGCCCTTTTTGCGGAGGGCGGTGGTGAGGGCGCGCACAGGCTTTCCTTTGTAGAGGTGGTCGTTTATGGGACGGCGGAGGTGACGGATGCCGGGTGTAATGGGTTTGTAGGTTTTGAATTCAGTGACTACGGTATCGTAAGAAGCGATGGCTTCACGGGTCGTGCGAGCAGCATACGAGCGAGAAAGCGTCGGGGCGAGTGTCGGACGTGCGATGCTACTTAGGATCGCACGTAGACCGAACATGGTAGAAAGCAGAAATGGCGTTGTTTGCATAAGACAAATAGCCAAGTTATAAAAAAAACTGCAATGGTACGCGCGAACAGTGCTGCCCATCCACGGCGCTGACCGTCCATGGCGTCGTACAGGCAGCCCAAATCACCGCAGGAACGTCCGAGCTGCGAGACATCACCAAAATGGAGCGCATAGGTACGTCTCTCGCTTACGGCGAAATCTCTCTTATCACCCCTCTCAGGTGCGCACTCGCACATTCGCGGTCTTGGTCTCGACGACCGGCTTCAACCGCGCGGAAACGCGCAGGGTATGGTCGGACAAGCCAAGGCTCGTAAAGCGGCAGGCATGATCCTTAAGATGGTGCAAGAAGGTCGGATAGCAGGACGCGCCATCCTGTTCGCAGGGCCGCCTTCGACGGGAAAGACTGCCATTGCTCTCGGTACGTCACGCCATGGTGATCGTGATGTGTGGTCGCTTGACACGTCTTGGTAGGCATGGCACAGACGCTAGGCCCAGACGTCCCCTTCACGATGATTGCTGGCAGCGAAGTCTTTTCGCTCTCCATGTCCAAAACGGAAGCCCTCACGCAAGCTATTCGTCGAAGCATCGGTGTACGCATCAAAGAAGAAACGGAAATTATCGAGGGAGAGATCGTTGAAATCCAAATCGACCGAAGTCTGACGGGGGTGCGTCGCCCCTACCTCTCAGCCTTCTATTCATGATCGTTTGTATAGGCCACAAAGACGGGAAAACTGACCATCAAAACGACCGACATGGAGACGATATACGACCTGGGAACTAAAATGATCGATGCATTGTCAAAAGAGAAAGTGCTTGCTGGCGATGTCGTCGTCATCGACAAGACCTCTGGCAAGGTCTCCAAGCTGGGTCGTTCCTTTGCTCGGTCTAGAGACTACGACGCCATGGGAGCAGATGTATGTCCATAACTCTTCGTAATTCACTGCGCATATAATCACTTTTTTTTGCAGACCAAATTCGTGCAATGTCCCGAAGGCGAAGTACAAAAACGTAAAGAAGTCGTCCACACGGTTTCCCTCCATGAAATAGACGTCATCAATAGCAGAACGCAAGGTTTCCTCGCTCTCTTTGCCGGAGATACCGGTGAAATCAAACCGGAACTGCGAGACCAAATAAACACCAAGGTCGCCGAATGGCGGGAAGAAGGCAAAGCAGAAATCATTCCTGGCGTTCGTCATTGTTCTTTATGCGTGATCGAATCACTGATGGACTGTTCGCAGGTGTTGTTCATCGACGAAGTCCACATGCTTGATATTGAATGCTTCTCGTTCTTAAACAGAGCGTTGGAGAGTGAACTCTCGCCGTTGGTCATCATGGCGTCCAACCGCGGCATGTCCAGAATACGAGGGACTAATGTGCGCAGTCCACACGGTCTCCCAGTCGACCTCCTCGACCGGGTCTTGATCGTTAGCACGAAACCCTACGAAGACGATGATATCCAACAGATCATTCAGATCCGGTAGCGTCCATCAGCCTGCTCATGTCACGATCTAGCTAACGGACGTGTACAGATGTGAAGAAGAGGATGTGACGCTGACGTCTGATGCTCTCAACGTCCTGACGTCGATGGCAGGCTCGACTACACTGCGATACGCCCTCAACCTGATCTCGTGCGCCCAAGTGATCGCACGGAAACGCAAAGCCGACAAGGTTGACGTCGAAGATCTCCGTCGCGCATATACGTATTTCATGGATGAAAAACGGAGCGTGCAGTGGCTCAAGGAACAACAAGGGTCGCTTGTGTTCGAGGAGATCGGCGTCCCTGCTGCGGGTGCAAACGAGGACGTGTCCACAGGAGAGGCGATGGACGTGTAGGAATGGGTTTGTTTGTTTTTTCTACTCCTCTCCCCCTCCTTCCACGTCGGTTAGAATACGATGACACAGCATGTAACACCAGGAGACGTCGTAACTTGTGTGGGGTGGAGGCTGAGCCCTGAACGTTGGCCGGTTGAATCATCAGAGAATCTGAAAGGAGTTGAAGAGATTCCACGTGTCGGGGTGCCCCGTCGTGATGCTTCGCAGCCAACGCGCGACGGTCCACTATATATACACTCATGGGCGTCCAATGCCAGTGCCAGGTGCGTCAACTCCGTTTGACAACAAGCTGTGTAGGAATGGGTGCGGGGAAGGGGTGACGGTTTTTGCGGCCGGTTTACCCGTCATGTGCGGACCTTTTTACAAGTCCCCTGTTTCTGAATCTTGGTTGCCCCCTTCTATCCAGAATGCAGACAACCAATATAAGTATACGGGCAGGCGAGCCCCGTCACTTGGACACGTACTATGACACAGCCGGTCGACCCTGGTCTGGCGCTTCTGATCTTCTTTTTTCTCTCTCACTATGAGGTTTCCTCCCCTTGATTCCGAGTCATGGACGGCGATGCGATCGTCGTCTGACGACCAAACAGTGGCGACAGGGGACGTTATGTCTAAATTCAATTGTCCATGGCGTCATCTCAGGAACCACGCATACGCATCTCAGATCTATACTCATGGTATGTCACGGCATGCATTGCGGAAATACGTCCGTGTGCTTTAGCCCGAGCAACGGGCTCCCCAAGATTTCATATGCGACCAACATGATTCAATGGTCCGTCGACGCGGCGATAAGGACTTAGATGCGCAGACGAACCGCGGCGGCTGAGCGTTCAGGTTTCATATGCAACTAAAATGACTTGATCATGGTCCAACATGAAGCGTCGACGCACTAATAAGGACTCGACTTCCCCAGCCATAGATACGCAGGTGCTCACGGCGGGTCGGCCCTTTCCCCTTAAATCGCGGTCGGTGGGATTACCAGGGGACTGGCGGTGAAGTTCAACTGACTCGGGGTGAAGCGAACCTCGGATGCTAATGATGGCGACTTGTTTTGGTGATCGCCGAGGGTTGACTGTAACCGCAGTCGCGATCGTAGCCTCGGGGTCACGGTCTCGAGGTCTTACAGGTCTGAGTCCCATTCAGCGCTCGGGTATCCCTGTGGGTCGGCGAGTCATTTTACTGGAAAGAAAGCACTGTTTTCTCAAGTTTGCGACGCTTCAAGAGGTTACTGGTTATCGCTGCGGCGCGGCTGCCACCAGTCCTTGGCCAAGCTTTCATGCCCGAGCCGTCACGGCACCATAATATGGAACTTGAACCATCGTGGCACTGTGGTGGCAATCGACAACCAAATCCATGGCACAATGCCGCGCGTCCATGCGTAGAACGCGTAGCAGAAAACTGTAAGGATCAGACTCAACAAAAGGGGAGGATCTAAAATAGAATCCTGACAAAAACTCGCAGACTGGTATCCGCCTCGTCATGGAGTGGAGAGCCTGACGTACTACAGTTCATCCGAAGAGGCTACTCATGGTACGTTTGTCCCTAATCCTCGGTGTGTTACTTGAACCATTCTAGAGCCCATAGTACTGTGTGCGTGAGGCTACCACACGTAGTAATTTTGGTGGTCCAGTGGGTAGTGGGTACCAGAGTCGGCTGGAACGGCCGCGCTACGGAATCGGCTCGCAGCTCGATAAATCTACAATTTTTATTTATTTATTGCATCGGACCAGGAGTCCAAGAGAGGGTAGATAAAAGGAACTCACCAGGGAGTTTCGGACAAACAATTCGTAAGTTTTTTTTTTGACTGGTCACCTGCAGTACATTTGTTAGGCCCGCCTAGAGCAGTCGTGGGTTGGAAGCTGGAGGAAAGGGGAAGATGAAACAATAATAATAGACATTTAAATTGAGTCACCGGGAGCAGAGTGCAGGGTTGCCGGTCGACCTACACATACTTCCGTAAAGGAAACGTTTCGTAGTAGCATCTCGATGATCGGTAACGCGACAGTCACGTACTACCGGCTCTTGATCGCCCGCCATATGTCGAACCCCGCATCGATATCAGGGCTATCCATTCGTGGTCTGAGGGGGCTACTTTTGCTGAGTCCAAACCTGAAAGTTCTTCCGAAACGTCGTCATGCATGCATCTCCATTTGTTTTGAGTGTACTCGTGATAGTGGCAGCACGCGATGAACGTACGATCTGGGTTCCTTTCCACGTGGAAGAATGTCGTCGCGCGAACACGAAGACTGGGATGGGTGCATATAAATTGAAGGTGGTTTGAGAGATAGCGTCACTGCGTCGATCCTCTTCCTCTTCGTCCTTGTGTCCTTCCACTCCCCCACTCATTCACTCATTATCCGATAAACGTAAATACCATCAACATGTTTAGGGCGCTGCAGAAAAAAATATGTCCGACGAAAGCTGGGACGAGCGCAAGCCCCTCCGTGCCTGTCACCCACTTGCGATTGAACCTCAATTTCGAGACGATGACACCGTGCCGTCCGTCGCCATCATGGGTGGGTCACATTCCGTCGCCTGTTTAATCGAGGGAGGCTCAACGGAGTGCGTCGGCCGGACAGACGCACTTCTCGGATGCCACGGAGGGCGACGACACATTCTCAGAGACAAGCACCCTTGTGAGTCCTTTTTTTATGCAATCAAGTGGGTTGCTGACAGGATGTGCAACGACAGGTTGACTGTGCAAGTTT
The DNA here is from genome assembly GCA_038090015.1 of Leccinellum albellum. Taxonomy (NCBI): domain Eukaryota; kingdom Fungi; phylum Basidiomycota; class Agaricomycetes; order Boletales; family Boletaceae; genus Leccinellum; species Leccinellum albellum. The sequence continues at coordinate 11,857 of JBBPLX010000999.1, forward strand.
TCCTGTCAACCGGGTAAGCCAGCGGGTTCGGATCGAGTTCCGCGTAGGCTGATGTCCCGTCCAGATCACCACGGCCTTCCAGGAGACAAATCCCGAGGTTCAGGCAGCAATCTACCAAGAATACCTTGGGTGCCCGTCTGCAAGCAGCGATACAAATGTCAGTGGGAATGCCATCTTTGAAAGGTCTGATGTTCAGCCCCCTTCTAGGATCAGGAGCTAGATCCCTATAACACCTCATGGGCTCACACGCCATCCAAACGTTCCAGAAGCCGGCGATCGTCGCATGGAACCCAGTCGGATCAGAAAAGATGGCGTATGCGTTTTCGAGGTTGACAGACGTGCAGTCCGTGATAGCCCGCGGTGGAAATATTGTAGTATGAACGTGTACTCACTAGATGTGTATCTACATTAGAATCAGTGTATAGCTACCCGAATCTTTGCTTGGCAAGCTGTTGGAACATGTCCATCGTCGCCTTGTCCTTCTCTCGTAGAGCGGTGGTACGTTCGCGGGCCATAGCCGTCTTATCTTCCCGTGTTGCAGCGCGCTTCTCTTCGAATCGTTTCCGTGCGGCATCCCGTCGTGCTATGCTATTACGGACGTCAACGATACGAGTTCCACAAGAAAACGGTTCCACTCAACT
>JBBPLX010001000.1:0-12492 GCA_038090015.1 Leccinellum albellum
CCACCCGGTTGCGCCCAAAAAACACGTACATAGTGCTGGTGAATCGACTGAACCCCTCTGAACAATCAATCGGGGTCCGAGCCCCGACACTGAGATCTGAGACGATGTGACGACCCCCCAATGACTCGGAGGACACCGTCCACGGGCCGGCGGTCCCGTGACCCCTGTCTCGAATTACCACATCGATAATCGTGGAATCGTGATAGGTTCCGCTTTCATCCTCTTCGCCGTTTCGTACGGACGGTCATGTTAACGGGTGGCTATTGTGTGAAGTGAAGAACTTCGAGTCTAGGTCCGAGTCGAAATGACATCCACTTCTATCTGTTGATGAGATCTCCCATGATTCAATCCCTCTAGTCCGCGTCCGAGTCACCATTCTAATTGCCTTGGTGACCGCGACCCCCAACCAATTTAGCGCGTGAGGCGATTATCATAGATAACCCATCGCTCATCAAAGGTATAGCAATTGACCCCTGGCCAGTAGACGCTAGGATTCCTGGGAAACATACTTATTTAAGAAAGTCATGGTCTCGCGCCACGGCTTCTCCCCTTCACGTCCGTTTCATAACTAGTGTGCGAGGTGGCCAGCCCCCTGCTTCCCCGTGTTCTCGTGCCTTATGCCGTTTCTCCAACGAAAATACGTAGATCTTATCCGCCATGTATCCTCGAAATGGGGCAACTGGGATCCCCCAGTTCCAGTCGAGGTTTGGCGTCTAACTCATGTCAACTTGCATCCATCTCATTTCTACATTTTCGATCGGCAGGTGGGGGCATATGGTGAAGTAGAATATGAAACGGGCGAATTGAGGACCGATGGGAACATCTATGACTCCGATTTCCAGGCTGAACTCGACAAGCTAGGTCTTCGACTCCGCATGGCAGATCACCCACCAGAGGAAAGTGGCGTAGAAGAGGACTTCATAATCGCATCCAAGGGGGCAAAACGAGTAGACATCCATGCAGGACCAGAGGCGTGCGTATTATGATCGCCGTTTCAGATGACATGCGATCGCGAATAATTTCTCGTTTGCTTACACGCCTCTCGTACGCCATTTCCCTCACAGGACAGTCCCAGGCATCGTTACCGCATCGATCAAAGGCCAATGGCAATTCCAGCAGGGCAAACGGGATGCTCTCCTTATCATGAGCAAACCCCGATTAAGGTTCCTCCCGTCGAGCGTCATTCTCGACCATCTTTATAAAGTAGAGACGCTCAAGGACAAGTGGCTCGTCACGAGGGTTCATGTCTGTCCAGCATATTCCATGTACCTCTCGGATAAATGTACTGTCTTCCTTATTCTTATTCTATTCTATTCTGCCCAGTAAACTGTCATTGTTGACGATCCGAATTCATACAGCCGGCGAAAAGGTCTCTCTGGAACTCCAAGCCCAGTTACCGGTGGCTACAGGCATACCTGGAGTTACCGCAGGTGGAAACGGCGGTGCCAGCTGGTCCTCCAACACCCAAAGTGATCTGCTCCGAAAAGCGTGTGATCCGGAGGGCAAGTATGCTTACACGCCACTCTACACGATGAAGCGCAAGATCGGATGGTTGCAGCGGGTGTTTCGCGAGGGAGAAGAGGAGAAAGCACTGACGGGAGAAGAACTGTACGTCGATCACTGTCGATGGGGGATTGGGGACTGATTACCGCGATCGGTGACGTTGCAGGTGGCAAGACGTGACCCCCCCATGGGATCCTCTGGGCGAAGATGGCGAAGAAGATTCAGTAGAGGTAAGCGCGTCTTGTCGTAAATTGTGAACGTCTGACGGCATGGTGCTCACTATCTCAGGACGATGACGAGAACGTAGACGAATTTTAACGAACTGATCGCGCGATCGATCGGTCGATCGAACGCAGCATATCATATACTCATGCTTCCAAGCATAACGACGCATTTATCGCACCGGTTTACCATCACACCAGACTCGGACCGAATACATAACCATACCGTCATGTACTATCCAATGCGCGATTCTGATCATTAGTAAGATAGTTACTGTGAAGTTGCTTGTTTTGTTATTTTCTGGCTCGGAAGGGCTTCAATAAAAGGTGTTATTTTTGGGATGCTTCCCTGGATAGGTCGGTACCATACTATACCTGGATCGGTGCTGCGAAACTTTGGCACTGGCACATGAACGCCGTTTCTGAATAACAAGAACCTCAATAAGATATGGCATCATGCATGGAAGAACTTCGAAATATGATTACACACCGCAATTCGCAAAGAGACCGTGTGTAAGAGAGCAAAGTTCAAACCGAAATGGCAAGTCTAGAAATCACATGCAACGCGCATGTCGATGCTGCCGAACGTACCGCATATGATGCCGGCACCCAGAACGAGCTGGTTGTGTGGTTGGGATCCGGTCTTCCCAATCTATGGTATGTGACATGTGACATTCCTCCTGTCACCCCGTGACACGTATCAATTCTATTCGTTGTCATACTGCGGAAATGAATAAAATAATAAGTATTCTCAGCAAGGCGTACCGCTCAGCGGGACTATGGCGTAGTTCATACGTAGTACGGGTGTAATGGTTAGCACACGTTTGAAAAACCTTGAGAAACCCGATAGGCCATCCCAATCCTTAGTATGAAGGCAACAATTCCTTGTTCTTTCTTCTTTTCTTTGGGGAGCCCGAGGAGGGCCTCGGCGAGAGTCGTTATTTAATTATCCGGTATGCACCACCCTGACATCCAACCGTTGCACTAGCACAAGCGAATATTACGAGAATTGAAGGTTGCTGCTACTAAGCTAGCTTCATCGAATGAAGTATGTACATAGTGGTTACGTCGAAATCACATGTCTGAGGACTTTTGCATGTGATTTCAGCCTAAGCGCTGCGTAGGCGCAAATCGATGATCCAAGGTCTCAGTTTGCCGTTCTATGTAGATGAAATAGTCTGACCTCAGGCTCTTCTCACACACCTCATACACACAAGACGTCAACATAATTTATACGAAGCGATTCGGTCCGGAATGACCTAGATAACATCTCAAGTGATTCTCAAGCCGTGATTCGTTAGTAGCTGGCCGTGGCACACCGACGGGCCTTATAGTAATGATCAACTCTAGGGTCCTACATAGTATACTGAACATGGATTTATCGCTGCGGTGACAAGGTAGAATCAAGTTATCTCGGGGTCCATGACATGCTTACCTGGTTAAACGATTATTACAACAAGCCTCGAGATCTCGCGTCCTGATCTCTACAATAAGCCTATCTCCGAAACTTTCTCTTTCTCAACTTTTTGGGGAAGGGGAACATACAACGCGGAAGCGGCACAAGCGAACGTTACGAGACGAATATGTTGCCGCCTTGAATCATATCAAAACGATCGATGGTTTGAGGATCTGGCATGTGATTTCTCCATACGTTCTCTAGTGCAAGCAATGCCAAACAGCTTGAAGTCTGACATGTGATTCTCGTTTATTACTTGGGGTTGCAAACAAAACCAAACAATACCAGTCCTTTGACATGTGATTGAAATGTGGCAAGCGCCGCTTCGCTTCTGGGCGCCACGCCCCCTGTCGGCCGACGCACACGATGCTGTTGGACGACCCGTAATTCCCGGGTTGAATTCTCTTCTAAATCCACGGGAATTGTGACCGATTTTAGACATGCACAAAACATATCGTACATACACACAGAGGTGATCCGACGCGCAACGCATAACTCAACCAGATCACTTTTTGATCGAGGTTTACTCCTCACAGCACAAATCTATTATATTATGCACCGGAGCGGCAGTGCCAGCCGGTCCACCCCATATAAAAGTTCGACGCGATCTCTCTCTCCCGCTCGTTTGGGTGTTATTTTTTCTGCAAGTCCCTATCAAGGAATTAGCATGTGATTTTGGTTCAAGCGCCGTCTGGATTCCTTCGACATGCCCCTGTCCTCATGTTGGTTCATCGCGACACGACGATTTGGAGTCGCACTCGCGAACGTACAATGAAAGATAATTTTACGCACGATGGGGATCCCACCTTAGCGATCCAACCCACGACATGGCCTACTATTAATTTATCGCTCTGTGGTAAATGCTATCATGTCTACCGCTCCCTGGGGTTTTCTGCATTGAAGTCTGGTCATTACAGAGGTATATATGAAGTTGGTGTGATCGCCCTGCGACAGTCTATCAACAAGTAGTAACAATCGTGTATTCGAAAGTCACGATTGCACACGATTCAGATAGTAGGAAGGTAGTTGCGAACCGAAACGACTCGAATTAGAGAGAACGTACCCTTCGACGACGACAACGCGCACGCCATTACTGGCCCGCAGCGCATGAACAAGGTACAAAAAGTAATCTGCACAAATAAGAGGAACGAAACAGCGGGACGAGAGGTGCAGACAATAGCATGATCGCGTAGTACGAACCTGGACGAAAAGGCATGTAGTAAATCAGCTACGCATAAGGTATAGGGAAAGAAAACAGGGCTGCTTACGGCAAAGCTCGAAGGTAGTAGCAAGTACATATACACAGAAAATATGAGCGGGTTGTATTCTACAGAATCGACGATATCCGCTGTACCGTGAATGTTGGCAGAAATGCGAACGACGATGGACGAAAGAACGAATGAGAAAGAGGAACGAACTACTAAAACAAAGGAAACCGGAGACCACGAGACGATGGTGTGGACCAATGGAAAGCGGGTGACCCGAAGAATACATTCTATGCGTCGAATATCGGAGAATAGAGAACTATGTGGAGGTGGTTGAGCTGCCGGTAGGTTCCACAGCAGACGCTTCCGTTGGTTTGTCGGCAGAAAGCTCCGCGATGGCCGCAGTCGCTGTGGGGTTTGCATTTGGAGGTGGAGGTCCCGGAGGTGGATAACCGCCATAGCCCTGCCATGCTGCAGGGTATCCAGCGTAAGGAGCGTGTGGTGGTGGATGGAAATATGGGTAGTAGCCCTGAGGGTGAGCAGGGACCAGACTCTGTTGCTGGGAGTCGGTGGGAGGTGTGTGATGGTAGCCTGGATACCCGTATGGCTGGGATGGACCTTGTTGCGAATGTGGCGTGCTGGGAGAGGTACTGCGTGGAGAGTTAGAGAGTTAGCGGGAATGGTGCACAAGGGGGTAGACTGCGTACCCAGGCGGACCATAATAACCCGGCGGAAGTGGGTAAGGAGCGTAGTGAGGGGGTGGGGGGACGCTAGCTACAGGGGACTGTTCAGGATAACCATGTGGGGGTGGAGCACCAGCTTGGGCGGATGTCGGTGTGGCGGGAGAGGGAATTGTATTTGCCTGGCGGTCGGTGGGAGAGATAGATTCGGATTGGTTAACCTTCCCTTTCCGTCTCTTGGCACCATAGGGGTTGAAACGGCCACGCTTGCCTTCCGAGATACGGCCGTCTGTGAGTAGAGGAAGGCCAGACGAGAGGGGGCCCGTCAGTATTGACGGTGAAGAATCAATGTCGTCTGCTTCGCCACGATAGCGGGGGATGCCATCTACGCCGATCTCTACTTTGGGTGGATTGCGGAAGTGGGTCTTGTCGAGATACTCTGGGCTGATGTCGAGCGAGGCCAACTCAGGCAACGAGGACGGTGAACGAAGACGACCTTGTTCGACATCTTCTATTTTGTAGTACGAGATTAGGTGCTGTGACACACCGCCGATGGTGAGGGAGAAGGTCTGGCAGGGAGGGGCGTGAGAAAATTGAGGGAGTGGGCACTGGGGAGGCAACGAGGACAGACCTTTTTCATGAGGCCATCGGCCTTGAACTTATAGCTGTTGGTGAGACTGCCGACGAGGACACGTTCACGTTGTCTGTCGACGCCGAGGGAGCCCGATTCACCTTTGGGTCTGCTGAGGGACTGGCCCTCGAGGCGGGCGCCGTCCACGTTGTACTGCGAGTGTTCGTTGACGGTCTCCGGTGGGTCTGCACGCACGCCCCTGTGCCCTGCACCGCGTTTGTCTGTTTCACGATAGAGGAGAAAGTTGCCAAGTATGCGAGAAGGGCTCCAGAAGAATCCGTCGGTCCAGCGCTTGATTCCACTCTCATCCTCGTCGAATACGAACACCGAGCCAGAAGTGATCATTTTCCGCTCCGAATCGACTAAGCGACGGGTGACCCTTGGAATGAGACCGCGTCGTGCGGCTTCGAGGATAAGGAGTGCATCGCCGGTGGTTTCTATCCAACCTGACCAGGGGGGCTCAGTCCAAGTTGAGGCAGGCTGTTGCTGCTGGGTGGGAGTGGCGTTTGGAGGCGAGTTTGCGGCCATCTGTTAATGAAAATTATTATGCTAATAAACATGATGGAAGTGGAACAAGAAGAAGTCACATCAGCCACTTTTTTGAATCAAAGTTTGCGGGCCAGACAAGGTTGACTCACCGAGCAGGTAGATTTGCGAGTCGGAGGCGTGAACGTGCACTTTTTAGGATCTCAGCAACACATTTCACGCCACACTTGTCCATAACCGCCAATGGGTCCGTGCACTCATTCCGTCCCATTCCACCGTCATACAATCTTGGTCCCCCTCAACACCACCAGCTCTGCAGGATGGGGCCAGCCAGACCGTGTTTCTCGCCGGCTCCTCCAACAAGGTTTCCCGGCACGACGCTTAGTCATCCATGAATTACTGTCCGCGAAGGTTAACTCTGTTCTCTGTATGAAACGCTCCTCTCCGTTCCTCAATATGGGTCGTAATTTCCCTTCTATGCAGCCTGTTCCCTAGATTGCCCTTGTAATCAGCATTCTGCGCTACGCAATAGGCTTGCCTGCCCATACTTTATGAGGTCATAATGCCGTCAAAATCATCGAAATGCACCATAAGAATGCGGGGATTTTAGCGGGGAGGAACGAAACTGTCCCCTAAATCCTGTGCATTATGTGTTATTTCTCGTGCCATTCGTATCCAACTGTGGCTGCCCGGCATGTGTGCAATGCAGACGTGGCCTCCCCAGATTTCCTTGTAATGCGCGGCCCGTCGCGTCGGATTTTGTGGAGTCAACTGCGTTCCTGGCACGACCCTTCTTTCTTTTCATCACCTCTCTGAGACGGGTATTTTGCACTAAGCACGACTGACGCATTAATACTGGGGCATTTATACCTTATATTATTTAGCCTGAGAACACTTTCCAGTAATCCCCCACCTTACCAGTTTACTTTCACGAGTGCTGCTTGAACTGTTCCTCGCACTCCTTTTGCTCGATCTATGTTAGCGGGTCGCTGTCCTGGCATGGAGACTCGAGGGCTATTATCATTCTCATTGAAAATTCTATGCGACAACATTTAGTATACAGCAGGTTCATAATGCAGCGTTGATCTAGGTCTGTTTGTTCTAAATGTATATTCCGCTTATTTGTCTGCTCATCTTCCAATGATAGAGTCTCAGTCGGTGCTGCTTTTTCGCCCAAGTGTTTCATCAACGATGACAGTGCACGCATTGCGATCTTCTCGCTTTGAAACCGTTTCATCTCACGATTCTTACCGCGGTCCGTAGACACAGGGCGCAGCTTAAACCTCCTCACTTCTGCCGCAAGAGCAACCAACGCATACTCGATGCAAGCTTTGCTGTGCATATCACAAGGACCATCGCCTTGCAAATCTACTCAGAAACTAGGGCATATTCTCACTCATCTCCACCGCTAATGAAGGAGAAATACGAGAGGCACTCATGCTCACATGAGTGGCAGGTGGGAGGAGAACAGAAGCGGCTATTGAGTGGCTAGGGAAAATTACTCTCCATGAAACCAGTCATCAAACATGGGTTGGTTGGATCTAAGCTCACCGCCGTCTACTGCACGCTGTTACCTTCAGGTACCCGGCTCGAGGAATGATCCTCATCATTTTGTCCCTCATGCACATGAATACCCTGCCTCACTCCTCGGATTTTTTATCTTTATTCACCAAGGGATCTCAGCGAGCACGATGGCCACGCTGAAAGTGGTTTGTGATGTCCCTATAAAACTACGCTTAGAAATGGCTGAACCTTAGGCCAGAATGGCTACTTTCCGCCTTCTTATGTTGCTTTCCGCCGGGTCAATGCTAGTTGATGTGAGCTCGCGGCATTTTCCACCTAGCCAAATCTTACCGTGTCCCTTAGCCTGGCGCTCTAGTTTTAGCCACCTCCGCTGTGTCTCCTGTGACGAAAGGTTTACCAGGGACTTGGACGTATGTAGGATGCTACGTGGACAACGCCAACGGGCGAGTACTGGGGAATGAGGATGACAACACCGGGATGACAGTCCAGAATTGCATCGCCTACTGCACCGCCAGCAATTTCACAGTCGCGGCGATCGAGTTTAGTACGCAATGCTGTGAGTGAACATCTCAGAATGCTCTCCTTGTGTGCATCGCCGCTTATAGATGATTGATTTGGTTTACATCCGCAGTCTGCGGTAATTATATGGTGGACGGAGCTGTTATAGCACCCGATAGTGACTGTAACATGGCCTGTGGGGGTGACGCAGCGTGAGCGTGCACCTTCGCCATAGCTGTCTTACTAACTTTCTAATGACACGCAGGAATGCATGTGGTGGCCCGAATCGCCTCTCGACATATTCTTCGACGGGCAGCGTCACAGTGCTTCCTGTGCCTACCATCCAGAATACGAATCTTCCCGGATCATGGAAATACCAAGGGTGTCTTCCGTAGGTGGTCATACTTTAGTCTGACTGGTAGGTATCTGACATTCTTGATACACCCCATTGGATAGTGAGCTCGCTAGCGGAACTAGAATGTTCCCCTACGAGATAGATTGGACAACGAATAACACCGTCCAGGCGTGTCTGAACCAATGCGCCGCGTTTGGTTATCCTGTTGCTGCGTTGGAGTATGGAGAGCAATGCTGTGCGTCCCCGTTCGTCTTTCGATCTTTGTACGTGATGAACAACTGGAGATGCTAGTTTGCGGTGATGCTGCCGATATCACTGGAACCTACGTCTCTGATTCACAGTGCAATATGCCTTGTTCTGGAGATCCCATCCATCTCTGTGGAGGACCGAACAGACTAACCACCTACCAGTGGACCGGAAACCCACTTTATGTTTGGAACACACCGGGAAATACAGGGCATTACGAGGCAAGTCTGAAATGATACCGCACCTGTAAGAACAGATGCTTATGATCTTCAGTTCCTGATCGGGGGTCTTGTGGTGCCCCTCATTGCGACCGTGGGCATCAACAACAAAGTAACCTTTCTGGAGAAATGGCCGTCCTATTACGACAACGCGACCGGAGCCTACGAGCTCGACCTCAGCCTGACGGATAACCATCTGCTGGCCTGGCGCGAGATGAGCGTCAAGACGAATGTGTTTTGCTCGGGGAGCATTATCTTGCCAGATAAAGGCGCCAGACAGATAAACGTCGGTGGTTGGTCGCTCACATCGACGTTCGGTGTCAGGCTGTACTATCCGGATGGAAGCCCTGGCGTCAATGGGACACATAATTGGGAGGAGAACGTCGACGAGCTATCGCTTCAGGTTTGTTTGCACCCCAACCTCTGATCCCGAAGAGGGTTTCATGTCAACGTGGTTTTACAGCGTGGGCGGTGGTACCCTACAGCGATGATGATGCCGAATGGGAGTATCCTTGTCGTAGGTGGGGAGACAGGAAGCAACGGACCACCGCAACCTAGTCTGGAAGTCCTCCCGAAGCCGCCGGGGGGCGATACGGCCATCACGCTCGACTATTTGCAACGCACGGACCCAAATAACTTGTATCCATTCTTGCTGGTGCTTCCGAGTGGACGATTCTTCATCGGTAAGGACCAGTGTCGTAAGATTTACGTGTCCACTCAAGGTTAACTTTATTCAGGATATTACAATGAAGCCCGAATACTGGATCCAGTCACATTCGACACGGTCACTGTCTTGCCCAATATGCCGGGTGCGGTGAACAACTTCCTCGCAGGCCGCACGTACCCGATGGAAGGGAGCGCGGTGCTTCTTCCCCAACATGCTCCGTACACGGCTCCAATCGAAATCCTCATTTGTGGTGGATCGACACCCGGGGCCGGGATCGCGCTCGACAACTGTATCACGATCGCACCCGAAGTGGCAAATCCAACATGGACGTTAGAGAGAATGGTGAGTATATTCGTGGTATAACAGCCAAGGTGTGTGTCTGAGTGGGATGGATAATCTGGTATAGCCATCAAAGAGAGTCATGCCATGCATGGTTACGCTTCCAGACGGGTAAGTCATGGCTGAGCCTGTCAAACATCGCCCATAGGTCTGACAACGCTGCTGCAGGACATATATGATCCTGAACGGGGCCCACCAAGGTTTCGCCGGATTCGGACTGGCGAATGATCCCAACTACAACGCTCTCCTGTACGACCCCACGAAGTCCGTCGGCCAGCGGTTCTCAATTCTCGGCAACACAATCGTCGCACGGTTGTATCACTCCGAGGCGACGCTCCTCCCTGACGGTCGTGTACTCGTCTCGGGGTCGGACCCAGAGACCCCTGGGTATCCGCAGGAATTCCGGATCGAGGTGTACATCCCTCCGTACTTGAATCAGGGGTTCAAGCAGCCAACGTTCACGATCGCGGAGACGGACTGGGAACTTGGAGGGACGTATACAATTGAGGTGACGCTCTTCCAGGGGGCTACCGGGACGATGCGGGTCTCCCTCATTGCAGGTGGGTTTTTGTCACCACCCGCGCGTGCACATCTGACCGCGCATACAGCCTCGTCGAGCACGCACGGGAACGTCATGAGTGGAGGCCGGATCATCTTCCCTGCCTTTTCTTGCTCGGGGGCAACGTGCACGATAACAGCGCCGCCCAACGCGTACGTCTGCCCGCCAGGCTGGCATCAGCTGTTCGTGCTGGACGGACCGACGCCATCGCACTCGACCTGGGTTCGGATTGGCGGTGATCCGGCTAAGCTCGGGAATTGGCCAAATCACCCCGATTTCACGTTACCAGGGGTCTGACTTATCTCTCCCTCCAAAAGAAGCCCTGCCCCCGCCAGCAAGTGGGAAATGAGATCGATACCCCGTAGTATATTTCTATTTATCTCACGTCTGTATACCCCCAAAATTCCCGTATTTGCCCCAGTATACCGACGCTCGCTTCAATGACTTGCCCGATCCAAGCAGGGACTAGGAGGATTTTCACATGCATTCTGACGTGGACGACTCATTTGATGTGCATCTACTCCTTGACTCTAACTCGAATCCGAACTCCCCCACAAACGTCGAATATCATCCACACATGTCCCAGGCATTCGATGAGGTGCTCGATCTGCTTTGGACTCTGCCGATTCTTGTCGTTGAGAGGGGTTTGGATCGTAGTATTCTTTGACTTTCATGTTTGTAGCGATGATGTTTGGTACAACGAGTACAATTGAAGGCCTTTGGTATGAGACGAGGTCCATTATGAATGAGCTTGAAATTCAGAAAATTAGGATTGGAGATGCTCAACTTCAAGATCGTTTGACGGCACCATAACAAAATCATGATGGTGTTTTGCTTTGTAGTATGTACCATGCCCCACTATGGGTCGAGTTTCAAACTTCAAGACATCACAATCCTCTCCGTCCTTCAAGTAGCAGGAACACCCTCGACGGCGCCAGCGCAGAGTTTAACTAAGCACTAGTATCCGACTCCATCAGTTATTAGCTACACGACGTCCGTTTGATTGCCTCCTCTCTCTTTGGCTTCGTCTGTACCCCGCTACGCTACCCTAAGTCACTGCGGTGGCACACGCTCCATATATATATTCCGTGCCAACGTATGCCAGCACACGAGGGGTTAGCTCACAATGAGGATTAGGGTATCTGCTGTAATTCAGAGGGAGGACCAAGAGTCACGAACTCTCCAGACTGAGTGTCGCCTCGAGAATGTAGCCATGAAGGCTGCATCCTTCCCATCTGTACCCTTGGCCAGGTTGACATCTAGTGTGGCCAACAAAGTCGCAATAATGCTCCCCAGGGATGCATCCGCAGGGTGTCGGCCTGCAAACGAGACAATAAAAAACCTCAAGCATGAGTAGATACGAGCTTTGATATGTACTGTGGCGTTGGTGGAGCCTGGGAAGGACTTTCACCAAAGGTTGGGCTAGCGTTTGCCAGCGCTGGGAGTCCCAGATGAATGATGGTTTCCCATCACGCGAAATAGCTGAGTACCTATGTGTGTCTGAAATCGGTGATCAGTGTGACCGAGGGGAGGGAAACATTGTCGCACGTGCGCATCGCAAGCAAGGGCGACGGTAACGGTAATGGTAATGGTGAGCGAGGGTGACAGTGAGGGTGAAGGCGAGAGAGGGTGGGAACGGGGTTAGCGCGCCGTAAGTCGAGGGCGTACATGCGTACTAGTATGTGCTGCTGACCAAGGGCGACAACAAGAAAAAAGACGGCGGCAGCGGCGGGGAAGGAGTTCAAAGGACGATGGCGAGGGATCTTGCAAGGAATGCGCAGGACTTGCAATAAATTAAAACCTTGCAAAATCAGCGCGGGTCGAGAAAAGAAATATTTGCGACATGGTTAGTGCGACTCGGATCAAGTTGTACGCAAGGCCGACCTTGCCACCGTGTTTCGTGC
>JBBPLX010001002.1:0-12474 GCA_038090015.1 Leccinellum albellum
ACGATTCTCTTGTGGGTACCGAGTTGCTGTATGAGTCATTGCAATCTGTAAAACGATAGTCGGTGCTAAGAATCTTGAGCACACTCGTGCATCTCCATAAATCTGCTCAAGTTCAAAAAGGACCCGAAACCTCCATTACGCCCACTGCGTCGCACGGGGCATATATAGTTGATCCGAGTTATACCGTTATCCGCACTGCTTCCTGACCATCCAGATTCCAGTGTCATTCAGTACTTTCCAAGTACATACTTAAGCCAACGCGGATACATGTACAACGACCACATAACAGCACACCGTATCTCCGAGTCTCCTGACTTTTCACCATGTGCAAGTGATTATATAATAAAGTGAGTGGTTTGCATAAATTTGGTTTTCGATATACCTAGATGGGTGCGTTACAGTCACAATGAATGCAGCGGGCATCACATGCACAGTGTTCCGTAGTTTCTTGTTCCTCAAAACTGTTGCTTAAAACCTCAGGCAATGAGTCGCGAATGAGTAGATACTTTCTGATTGCCGCGGCCGCATCCTTGAGTAGGTTCCTCAAGAGTTCCCTATCCTTACCAAAAAACTGTTGATCCTCCTCGTCCATCTGCAAGTAGGGCAACTCGGGGCCGTCAAGGTTCAGGATCTGCTCCATGACCTTGTCTAACCACCGCTTCCACACAGGCGTGTCGTTGGAGAGACACAAGCGAATGACTCTTATTTGGAGTTTCTTCTTATCTTCCAGAGACTTGCATCTGACGCCATGAAAGAGCAACAAGCAAACAAACACCACCATCGTCGTCCTAGTACCAGCGCGGAACCGACGCATCTCCGGGTTTCCAAGCGTTTGAAAGAGCAAATACGTCTGTATCTTCTCCTTCTCCAGAGACGACAGGTAAGAGTTGTATCCCCATGAGACACCAAGCGAGACGAGGAACATGATCTGACCGAAAAGGGACCCCTGAGGGATGAGGAGCAGTTGGAGGAGGAATTGAAGGAGGAGTAGGAGGGAGGAACAACCAATGGCATCGTAAGCCTGAGGTTCCACGGCACCCTTTTGGTGGCCCTTCGCTGGACTGCCGTCCTTCCCTTCACTGCGTGGCCCCGGTTCAGTGACCTTCTTTTCGTCTCCCCGCTCTGGATCGATGCACTTCACCCTATCGTCTTGCTTTGGACCAGTTTCAAGATTGGGACGTCCCTCAGTGACATCCACCTCCTGCCCTTCCCCCTTTCCCCACGGCACGAATTTAATACCATCTTTTTCGCCAACCAGCTTTGGATTGACGCCCTGGTCGCTCTGCTTCAAACTGGTTTCAGGAACAGAACGTCTCTCCGTGATGGGGTCCATCTCCCGCTCCTTCCTTCTGATCGCCATCTCCACTTCGACGAATTTCGCATTGTCTGTCTATTTTGAATCAATGCTCTGGTCCCCGAACAATTCCGAGATCTGAACTTACATCCGTAATGGGATTCACTTCCCCCTCTTTCCCTTTCCCGCTAATCGCCATCTCTTTAATGAATATCGCTTGGTCTGCGTGCCTTGGATCAATGACATTCCCCTCCTCCTGCTTAGGATTGTTGCATTCCCCATTGCCATATGGCTCGAGCTCAACGTTATTCCTTTCGTCACCTCGCTTTGGGCAGTTGCACCTTCCATTGCAGCACAGCTTCTCTTTGCCACCCTGTTCTGGGCCGACGCCTTCTTTCTTTTCAATCTGCTTTTGACCGGTTTCCAGTACAAAATGGCCCTTCGTGATGGCGTTCACGTCTCTCTCGTTTCCTTTAATCACCACCACCTCGTCATCGCCCATCAGTATGCCATGGCCCGGAGGAGCTCCGGATGCTGGTTTGTCGACAGACTTTATGATCAGCCTCCCCCTTCCGATGATGATGCTAGCCAAGCCACTGGAGATTATGCCGAGCAAGATCATGGAGAAGCTATACCAGTCGTGGTACACCGCGCACATGATGCAAGTTGCCATGCTGACGCTAATCGGGATGAGCCCCAGAAGGGCATCGTAGACAGGCTCGCGTTTAACCAGTTCATCGTAGTTGACGGGCTTCATGGCTAAATACGTGACACCAATGGGCGTTGTCTGCCTTCCTTCTATGAGGTTTTCGTTTTCTTCCATGTTCTTGCTGCGTTCGATCGTCAAATAGGCGAGGTGTCCCGTCTGCATCCTCGTCCCGGATAAGGCTGCGATGTACTTGGGCCCTTTCTTGCCATCGAGCCCGAACGTGACGGCGGGGGAGTCATTCGGGCCTGGGAAGAGCCCGTCCCAGAAACGCGAGTTGGCCATCCGACCAAAGCGCTTCGCAATGACATAACTTCCTGGGGAGTTGAACCACCCGAGCCATCGTCTGCCTCTATACATGTGGACGGTAGCCATGGCTGAGATGGCTTCTTTGCCCCCAAAGAACCCTGCGACGCCAGCCGAGTTGAGCGAGAAGTTTTTGGCGTCTGCGAGGGGAGGAGGGAGGGGAGGCATAGTTTGGAGATGGATGGGTTACGCGCTCGCCTTTGGTGTCGCCCTTGTTGGTCGCCATAAGTACCTGAGCGCCTCGTGGCGCAAAAAAAGAACTGCCGGTACCAAAACGCAGCTGCGTGGTAAAGGGACGATGACCAAACCTGTGTGATAGCTTCCATTAGACGCTCAAGATGTCTTCTGTACTAGGCGCCCACATATTTCTGCCTACAGCGCGGCGGCCGTGATGCTCGTGATCATTGGTGGAGGTATTCCGGGGCTGTCCGATAACATCGACCTCGTTATTATGTTACCGGCCAAGGACACGAACGATGTTATGTACCTCTTGGACAAAGGTTTTTTAACCACTTCAAGTAGGGCGTTCCCGGATGCCCTGATGCAGTGAGCGAAATAGCTCGCGCTTTAAACGCAACTGTGGGTGTGTTTGTCAGGCCACAAACTCCACTAGGCCATTAACGCCTTCGGCAGGTCCTGCAGCATCGCAAGGAAGGTCTCCGGAGAAGCTTTGGAAACCATAACAACCAAAGTCCACTTGGCGCGGCGGTTCCTGGCGGTCTAGGTTCTGTTAAATCCCCGCCATAGTAGACGTATCTCAGGGCAAATGCAAGCCACATCATGAAAATTGAAATGATAGGTGACCCAACTCCTGCCGTACTTACCTGGGCCACCGCCTCAAACAAGCATGCTTTTAGGTATGATGATTTTTGTGTCAGGACAGGGGAAAAGTAGCCGAGGGCCCAGATTCTCGACCTTGATCGAACAACTCGGCAGATCCCCCGACTTTCATGGCTGATCATAAGGCGATCACAACCGCATGGTAGCATTCTAATTGAATGCCCGAGCGACAGTGGCACCATAACAACTCAAAGCGGGCAACTTAATGATGCGGTAGTGGTCTCTCATGCACATGTGGCACTGTATGCTTCATGTGACACACACAGCTGATACCATTCCTATTTCAGCGATTAGCCATGCCATAGCCATCGGCCATTAAGATTTTGAGCCTAATTCCTAGCTATAACGCTGTCTGGCACCCCTGATACAACCGGAAGCCACCGCCGTTCTGTCATCCGCGATCAAAAACTGTCCAATATGTCCGGTTATCTGCGTTCATCATAAGGGTTCATGATCAATGATGTTGGTATAGACTGAATACATACACCCTTGCAGGTCCGTGATGATGATGAATAAACGATTCGGAAGTGGGCTCGCGGCTGCACCCCTGTCCAGCAACACGGAGGATGTCCGGAGTAATGATTCATCCTTGCGGAACCAATGTTATGTCTCACTGAGACGATAACAGGATGTCGAGGTGAGGGGAGCATGTTAGGGGAACGTCAGATGATATTGTATGTACAGCGATCCACAGTCCTCATGTAACATTGGGAATCCAGGAATACATAACTTTTACATACAACATAGCAACGCAGGATAATAATACAACGAGAACAAGGACAAGGACAGGGACAAGGTATACATAGTAATTTTCTCCAAGTACTGGGGGTCAATATCATAGGAGACAAAGAACGGTCTGGAGACGAAACCAAGAGACTAAAGCCGGATGTAGTACGGCGCATTCTGCCGGGGTCGATTCGTCAATATCAAAATCCGAGCTGCACCATAAAACTCTGCCAAGCCGTATCCAAGCCGATCCCGTCCATTGAGTACGCTTCGCGCGGAGTGAAAAACGGCATCGTCTGAGCCATCGGGGGCGAGTGTTCAAACGACGACGCCGCGGATGCCTTGTTGCCCATGCTTTCCGCCTGCGCTTGCGCCTCGTTATTGTTATAACTGTAAGACGATAGTGCCCCACCACCACCACCACCACCACCCTCAGAGTCCGCACAGAAATGGCTACACTGTGTATCGATCATCGACTGCGAGAATTGTTTCGGCGTCGCAGAGTCGTGCGTGAAGGACGCCTGGAAGCCATCAAAGCTTTGCATGTCCTGCATGATCCGCGGGTGGATGCTTGATGGAGAAAAGTCGAACGCGGACGTCGTGCCGCCGTTGGCGCTTCCCGGACCCGAATATGTTCCCGTCTTTGATTGTTGCTGGGAGCGGGAAGAAGAGGAAGAAGACGTCTCACTCGTTTTGGAGATGAGACGTGTACTGCCGCCCCCGACTCTGTCTAGTTCTGCCCGAGATATGATGCATTCCGAGTGAGGGTGGTGTACGTTCTCGTGACTTTTGCACCAGACCCTTTCAAGAAGTTCCTGGTTGATCCGTGGCGTTTGTGTTCAAGTTTCGCAAGAAAAAAAGGGAAAGCAAAAAAGAACATACCCAAAGGATGGAGGCGATTTTGGTGGACGGAGCTGCCTTTTTGAACACATCGTACAACGCGTCAATCTCATGCAGTGACGAGGCCGCCATGTTGGAGTTGGGTGCATGAGTCACGATCATGCACATGACGATCTACGAGAAACCCAATCAGAAAACCATTCGAAGCTTCCCAATCGCGCCTTGTTCGACGTACGGCCGCTGAGAACGCTTGGGACCACAAGATCGGTATCCGCGCTGCGATGTCTGGGATGCATTCCACAGCGGACGAGTGGCTGACAATCAGCCGCCAGGCGGATCGATACATAGCCATGACTGAGGGTCCATATCTATGTTTCAGTGGATCTCCAGGAGAATCTTGCAATGCTTGTGAGAAGTAACGTCTGTGAAGATTGAGAAGTACTGATGGGACGAAATGAGCGATTAGACCAAGAGATTCGAGTTTAGATTGGTTACCGGACTCTTTCATTGTAAGTACAAGCAGCCGCTGCAAGACGATTTGCGGTCCTGCTCGAGTGTCATTTATGGAATGAAGCTGTAGATGGGAAGGAATCGGAAAATCACGAATCCTCCGATCAAGTTCCAAAATCGTGCTGTACGCCGGGATTTTCGCACCGAATGCAGCAACCAGCACTTCGTGCAACAATCTCGAGAATCTCCACGACCAAGACCGCCCTGTCCACATAACGGTTCGACTACCAGCGCCTTACGAGTGGAATCGTACTCACAGCCCATTTCTAACTCTCCCTTTTCGTTCTCCACCGGGAACTCGTCGTCTGGGTACGGCGCTTCCGTCCAATCCAGAGAGATAGTTGGAGGTCGTCCGGCATAAAAGCTCTGTGGCAATAACTGAGTACACGTCAGACATGGGTAAAGGACACCGCTCACGAGCAAGGTGTCCATCAGAAACATTTGCCAGAACAGGGTGCTCCGCTTCTGGACAATATTCTTCTCAAGCTGAAAACGTGCACCATGAAGGTCTTGCTACATGTTTAATACGAGGTAGGTGAAATGAAATTGCGAAAGGAACGCACGAAGTCCCATCTGTGCGAGAGTGAGTATGTATATTCGACATGGTCCAAGATACTTACTCGATACGCAAGTTTGACCCCTAACCCAACGAAGATATAAGTCCGACTGGGTTCTATTTGTACGTCGCTTAGATCGAGCCATTGGAGGTGGTTTTCCTATATCATTGACGTTAGGCATTCGCAAGAATTGTACTTGAGAGATTGGCTTACCAGTGCAGAGACTGTCTGCAACGTAGTGGTGGAGCACGGCGTATTGAACTGCAGCGACACGCGGGATAGTATATGGTACTCGTAAGCCTCGATGCTGTACGCGGGCCGACTGAGATCAAACAGCGACGCGAGAGCGAATATGCTGAATAGGAGCGATAACGCATGAGGGCCGGGTATGGATTCGTAGGAACTGCGAGAAAGATGAAGTCATGGTGATATCGCAAAATTGGTTGACTCACTCTGCACGATAGACACTCCCTACTATCTCATCCAGCAACTCGTGACGTGGAAACGGGTTCCACCTGGAAATAAAAATGATCAGTCATTCCCGCTGAGGTAGGAGGCTTTTCGAACAGCGTTTTCCCCCATTCCAAATATATCTCGCACAACCGGATAGCTTCCGACAGTGGCGGGCGATAACCCATCACGAGTTCCCGCAATTCGGCATCAACCGGAGTGATGTCGTGTTCAGGCGTAGAAGCATCTATCACACGTGCTGAGAGACGCGAATTCTGTACCAGTATCGCCCATGTTGGTGCTTTCCTCAGCGGACGCTAGATGGCGGGAGTATTCGAATGAGACACAATAAGAACACGAATAAGTAAAATTTACCCCAATGAGATACTGGAAGGGAGAGAGAAACGCCGTCAGGACCTCAACCTCGCGGCACAGACAATAAGACATACTTCTGCTCTGGCCGTACTACTCATGAAAGTAGTTTCGCCGCGTGTGCCGATTGTAAGCGTTCCTGAGGAGCGTATCATTGTAGCTCACTGCAGATGCTGGTTTCGAAATACCAAAAGCATCAATGATGGCGTCAGTTTCGGGATCGCTCAAGGGAGAACCCTCGGGACTGGTTGAATCTGATGAAATGTTCTCCTGAGAAGAGACCGGAATAGTACTCGATAACAACAGATGCGGGTCATCGGATGTTTGTGTGTGCCGAAGGGCCCCCTCAAGTTCACGAATGCGTGCCGACATCGATTCGATTTTATTGTGCAATTCTGCGCTGTTTGTGAGGACTAAACTGATAGTGGTCTGGTTGGTGAATACCCCAGGGTAGGATGGTAGGATCACCTACCGATTTCCCTTCCCCGTAGTCAATGATCCTTGAGGAGAAATTAAGAGCGAACGAGCAGCAATCGAATACATCATGTCATTACCAGTTGGACATATAGCTCCGTATCCACGCTTAAAACAATTCTCGCAAGGAACCTAAGATAAACGAAAATTCTGGGTCAGATATGGTACAAGGTAGAAGGAAGCAGTGAACCTTGCGGTCACAACGGAGCTTGAGGCTGTTTCGTTGTGAATCACGTTAATGTCCCACCCGTGGAGTTGCAAAGAATGCATACCGTCGACATTCAGCGCAAGACGTGGGCACCCGACCCGGTTTCCTACGCTCCTTCTTCACTAAAGTGGCTTCTGGACTACCAGTCATACAGATGAGCTGCTTGCTGAGGGTAGGGTGGTCAAAGCAGCGGACTGCAGTAGACTGTTGTGTCGGCTCGGCAAAGGCCGTATACGCTCCTGATTGTAGCGATGACAGAGAGACACAGCATCCAGGAGCGGGCGTATGATCGGTTGCGTAAGTCCCCGGGTACTCGTTTTAGAAAAAAGCCCGTCACTCGAGTTTTGGGATATGATGCAGCCCTGGCCAACCAATTGGCAATCAAACACCTAAACACGATATCATAGTTGATGTGCTCATGTACGCAGTGGTCCGAAATAAGCGCATCGATGCTTGCGAGCTACATAAGACCTATATTAGTGACGTGATGATCAGTCCAGAGTCCGCAAAGCATTCTTGCAAAAAGCATTCGGAAACCTGTCTCTAGGCGGTCCCTTTAAAATTGTTTCACGAGCATATGCTCCCGCTGTAGTGGCATGACTCCCACCGTAGTCGTGGCGTTTAACGGTCTTACATAATCGACCCCTCACGTTTGAGCGCTGGGCTACAGTGTGCTGCTTCATCTCGAACGCTCCCGTAGTGCATAATCATCAGAGATGTATGTATTATCCAGGTCATCAACCAGTTCACCGCAATTTAAATGACTGGGACAGCAGACAGAGGCAGGCAACGGGCTTCGAAGCGAATATCATTTACAGTTCTAGTGCTAGTACAAGTACTAGTAGCACATACTTGTATACTAACTAAACAAGAACACGGGTTGAAATTTAATTTTTCATCCCTCGAGGATTGGAGCGGAATCGACTCATCTTTGACAACTTGAACGAACAGGATCGAAGCTTGCTTCTATGCTTCCCACTCCGCAATTCGCATACTTACCAGGATGTAGCGATGTTCCATGCCATGTCGATATCAGGCCATAACACAACCGGCCTCTGAGTCCTTCTCCACATGATGCCGTTGAGCGCGGACTCTGGAGAATGCCGGATGCCGGGGTAGACAGGAGTGGGAAACGTTAACGGGCGCAACTCAAGCCGCCACACCCGTAAGGAATCTGATTCCGTTTACACACTAAACTGCTACTCGGTACATTTCTGATCATTCACACCCGGGTCCGGCGCCAACATCTCATCCGAGTCGACCAAATCTTGGATCTGAAATTGCAGCTCAGAGGGCACTGCAGGCCGAGTTAGTGCAAGCGTGGTTTACGCCTCCTCAGGGCTGGAAACCTCGACAACTGTCAAATTCAAAGGAGAATCACCTATTAGGTTATCAATGCTGGGCACTCATAATCTGACCTTGTATAACCTTTTCCGACGGCTTAGTACATTAACGTGCGACCACTGAGACTCTCAGAGGTCCCACTCGAAGTCCTTGGTCCAGATCTTTCAAGCGCTCGTCGTCGGTGAACATTGAATG
This sequence comes from Leccinellum albellum, assembly GCA_038090015.1. Taxonomy (NCBI): domain Eukaryota; kingdom Fungi; phylum Basidiomycota; class Agaricomycetes; order Boletales; family Boletaceae; genus Leccinellum; species Leccinellum albellum. The sequence continues at coordinate 8,823 of JBBPLX010001002.1, forward strand.
ATATTCGACGTTCCCTGAGAATTCGAGTAGTCAATAAAGCTCATTTTCCTTGCACTAGTCCCCCGGATCAAGATTTGGTCCTTGTTTGCATTCTTCACTGCAGTGTCACTCGGGATTGACTCACCATGAAATTTGCCGCTGGACAGGATTTCAAGTTGGAGCTTCTCGAACCCCGTGTGTGGTGGGAAAATAACGACGAACTTCCATTGCGTCCCTTCCATCAGGGTCGTTAATTCCTTTTTTGTCTATGACCTTAACCGACATTTAAGGGCTGACGATAAGCCAGGAGGTCACCCATCCCCCAAGCGCTTGTCCCTACGATGGCGGATTGCCCATCTCCCTCATCCCTGTCCGGCAAGTCGTTGGTCTCGCCTTTGTCCCTCCCGACTAGTGGTATCTCAACTTTGGGACCATCGTCAGCAGATGCTTTGGACGAGGTGGTACCTCCCATTCATGTCCACCGCACCATGGTGCTTTGCTTCGATGGTACCGGCGACCAATTTGACACAGACGTGAGTTCCCTTGGAATTCTCTTATCGTCTTCTTATTTCTGTCTACAGAACTCGAATATTGTCCAGTTCTTTTCCATGCTGAAGAAGGATGATCCTGCCGTACAGATGGTATACTACCAGGTCAGTTACTCACTGTATATGTCGCTTGAATTATCTTTGATCATGGTGGTGGTCCACCTTGATAGGCTGGAATAGGCACCTACACTATTCCTGAGATAGCAACCCCGTTCTGGGCTACTGTATCAAAGACTCTCGATATGATGCTTGGGAATCATCTAGACGCACATGTAATGGGTTTGTACTCAGGTTTCCCCTCAGACTTTCCTAAATTCACATCTACCGGAAACATTTAGGCGGTTATGAATTTTTGATGCAGAACTGTAGGCCCACCATCTTTGATTGGGTTATCATAGTGACTAAATGTCGTATAGACGAAGCTGGCGACAAGATCTGTATCTTTGGATTCTCGAGAGGTGCCTATACCGCGCGTGCCTTAGCTGGGATGTAAGTCTTGCTGCCCGTCTGAGATCCTTTGTGCCTTATCCCTTTATGACCTGTAGGATCCACAAAGTTGGTCTCCTACCTCGGTGTAATCATCAACAGGTTCCTTTTGCGTACAAGATGTACTCCAGAGACGACAATATTGGTTGGCAACAGAGCACGGCCTTTAAAAAGGCGTTTTCCATCAACGTTGATATCGAATTTGTTGGTGTTTGGTGAGTATCAAGGGTTCGAGAAGACACGTGCATCACGCGCATCTCACTCGCGTTCTGGAATTCGTTTAGGGACACGGTCAATTCCGTGGGCTTGATTCCTCATTTGTTGCCGTTCACGAAGGTCAATAATAGCATTCGATACTTCAGACATGCTCTGTCTCTGGATGAGCGTCGAGTGTATGTCATACCTCTTCTTTTGCGACTACAGCTGATGGACAATATTATGGCATAGTCGCTTCAAAGCAAACACCTACCACTGGTCAACGAAAGAGGAGCTGAAATTGGGTGTCAAGCGCCATGAGATGCCACGCAGCTTCAAGAAGATCCACATACCTCCTTTGCCATACGTTTCCAAGAACCATTCCAACGGGCATAGTCACGGACCATCTCTGGCGGAACTAGAACAGAGATACTCAGAACCCATCGACAAGACTGACGTCGAAGAGGTATGGTTTGCTGGCGTCCATTGCGGTGGGTTCCACCTGTCTCTGTGAGAAACCTCAAGCAATATCATACTAATCAGTTCGAATGCAGATGTCGGCGGTGGATCCGTTGAGAATGGCACACGCAATAGTCTGGCTCGTATTCCCTTGAGGTGGATGATCAGACAGTGTTTCCTAGCAGGGACGGGTATCATGTTCCACCGCTCCATGTTCAAGGATATCGGCATGGACGATACCAGATTATACCCTGAGGTCCACGACCGTCCTGGTGCGATCTTCCAGACCCCACCGGCCCCATCACATCCCGACTCGGGTGAAGCCAAACCCGAGCCACGAGCGTTCGAGAGCGAGGAGCAGGAAGACTTGGTGGACGCTATGTGCCCGATATATGACCAGCTGGCCCTCAAGTGGTGGTGGTGGATCCTCGAGATCATCCCACAGCAGCTACATTATCAGCGGGACGACGATATATGGGATCGCAAACTTGTGTAAGTCGATAATCGATGCTCAAGCGAGTGGTTTGTTGACGAGTTTCTTTGTACAGTGTCAATCGGGGTGCAGGTAGAAACATTCTTAGGCAGAACAACGTTGCACACCCAGTAAAGTTGCACCGGACGGTCAAGATTCGGATGGAAGCAGATGGATTGACAGGCGGGAAATACTGGCCCAAGGCCAAGTTGAAGGTCGAGCCGAAATGGGTTGACTAGTCGGTCGACGTCCGCGGCACGTCCACTAGGCCAGTGATATTATGTTCAATGACTTTGCCCATGCATTTCACCTGCATTTGCCTTGCGTTTTGTAATGACTGATGAGTCCGTCCGTTTCTTGGGCTATGTAACTAGTATAGTACATGTACCTTTACATGATCAAGCTTTTGGTGATACTCCGGGCTGCGATGACTAGCACGCCGGCAGTGTTTGGGGTGAACTTATCAAGCTGTTATGATGAGCATCAAGCGACGACTCGGCTTGGGAGTTAACGCGGGCTCGTACTTAATAGAACCCTAGCATGTGGTAGGCATGGGGCCCGCCACGCAATGTAATCGACCGGTAACTTACTGTCAAACTCTAAGGCTTCTCCTTATCCACAGGCGAGTCCGTGAATCAAACGATGCTAGTATATACTTACTGGTCTCGGAGCAATCTCAGACCGACTGCAGAAAAAAACTGCGGTCGGACTCCTCACTTGCAAGCATCCAGTGAGAGCTGTGATTGGAGGCAAAGCTTGCCACAAAGTTCCTCTCCGCCCCAGGTGGATTTGGAAGACAGTGCAATTTGCTCAGCTACTAGTCAGAAGTGAAAGGGAACCTTACCACTTACAAGCTTTTAGATGGTTGCAGCGCCGAACGTTCGGGGATCGAGTCACGACGTCGATTCGACGATCAATCATGTTGGGGGACCAGAAAGATCAGTGCAGTTACTAGCACATAACCACTCCTGATTCGTGTAGGCTGTAGTTTGTGACCACCGGCGTGGGACCACATCATCCAGAGGACGGACCAGTTTTGCACACGGTCCGCCGGGCCGGGCGCTTTCAAGGCATTCACTACTTGATGAGAATGCTTCGGAGTTCCTGTCTTTTACAAAACGATCACGAACTACTACTTTGCATGGCGTTCTCAAAGCTCCCTCCAGGACAAAAGTAGCTTTCCCGTGATCGTAACTACTCCAGGCATCACATGCCCGGGCCACCTCGGGCCTCTACCACTGCCAGTGTGACGGGCCTAGGATCTTTCCCTCCCCGCCCTATCTCATCCACTGGATGTGCACATATAAATGTTTCCCGTCCGCCCCGTCCGCCCCAGAGCGGACATCACACCGTCCTACTAGAGACCCCCATTATTTTCGCAGATGCTGCACATCACTGGAGCTGTGATCTCGCTGGTGTTTTATGGCGCTCTGACGAACGCGTGGTCGACGTTCATCGTCCCACACATGGAAGGCGAGGATGATACACCGGCACTCATGGCCATGGTGTCAGA
>JBBPLX010001003.1:0-12471 GCA_038090015.1 Leccinellum albellum
TGAAACGTAGTCCGAAAGTCACCGTTTCAACAGTCGTGGTGCGATGTCACGCATCGTCATCATTGGCAAGAAGGGGGACACCAGAGCAGGGAAGATGTGTTAATGTGTTGTTGCACTGCCTCATCATGTTGCATTTGAGGCCAGGTGCGGGGTAAGGGACGACATGCACATCGACATGTCGTGATAGCACGCCGTTGTGTCAACACATCGTCGCGTTCTCGTCGTATTGCATCAGAGGCCCTGGCAAGCTGCGGGGAAGATGCACGTCGTTGTTGTGGTGCAGCCAGAAAGCTGCGTCGTCACATCATGGCGGCCATGTGATTTTACCCACTGGGGCTTCGAGACCGATTCTATGATAGAACTGGAAGTACTGTATCTGGCAGATGAGATGCGTGTATCCCAAATTCAATCACAAACACACTCACCTGCAAATGGGTATCTGCATCGGGTTATCTTTGGTCACAATGAACCACCCAGCTTCTGTGAGCGCCTTGAAGACCTCTCCTATCCTCGCACTGATAACGCAGTCCACCACGTTCATATCAAACCTCTGCCCGGCACTCACCTTCAATGGTCCATCGTCGTTCAGAAATGCTAATTAACTCCAGGTTATGCCACTTCCCAACTTCATAATTGTTGTGATCGTGTGCAGGCATAATCTTTACCGCACTTGTACTGAACTCTTCATCCACCATCTTCTGCCATGATCGGCAAGCGCCTGTCCACGAACAGATACTTTGCGCACTTGTCATGGAGTGCTGAGAACGGAACGAGCCAAGTAAGGTCAGATAGAACATGATTGGGACGGGACAGACCAATGAGATAGGAAAACCTACTACGAGCCAATGAGGCACCAGACTTCTTGATAGGGTACGCAAAGGACGAAAGTCCTACCCTCTAGTTATTTCTGATCCGTCTAGAGGAAGTTTGAACGAAAACGCAAGAGAAACATCGTCGCGAATGCCGCTTCTCGAAGTTGTGGACAATGGTATTCAGCCTGACACACCAGTTGACCAAGTCGTTGTCACGATAGAAGATTCTCCCCTGTGCAACCGATAAAATTTTCAATCGCAGCTTTGGAGAGCATCTGAAATGCAAATAAGAAAAAGTTGATAGCAGTGACAACTACCCGCTTACGGAGTCCATTGTCCATGCGACGCAATCCCAATCAAAGCTTCCTCTGAGGCATCGAAGCTGGTTCGTGACGCACGACCGGTATCTGCAAGACATTAAGCCTTGGAAACAGTGGCTCATGATCAAACAAAACACCCACCCATTCTGTCAGTTCATGACCTTGTCCAAAAACGCGTGCATGAGCATGCGTCAGTACAAGGAGACAGTACAGCCAAGTACCTATGTGGCACACACTCGAATGTGTACTGTTGCATCGACACGTCGTGGTGTCGTGATGACTCCCTGTGATGTCAACGCATTTCCGCGTCGTCCTCATCGTGTCGTGTTGGATGAGAGCGGGGACAACATAAGGACGTGGATGGGGAAAGGGTGGGAATGAAGCATCGTCGCGTTGACGTGTCATGATGGCACATTGTCGTGTCAATGCACCGTCGCATCGGTGCTGTGTTGTATCGGATGAGACCATGGACAGGGCAAGGATGCGAGTGTGGACGGGGCGTCCTTGTGTCATGTTGGATGAGCGCACATCGAGAGCGGGATAAGGTGTCGATGTGTCATCGCGTCAAGTTGGACGAGGCCAAGGATGCGAGCGCGGGGACGAAGCACCATGCATGTCGCGTTGGAGGAGATCAGTTGGAGGGCAAAGACGACGGATTGTCATGATGTGGTGATGACAAGCCTTCATATCAACGTATTGTCTCACCGTCATTGTGTCGAGTGAGACGAGGCCTGGGCGGGGGGATATCTCGCGATGATGTGTTACACCGTCTCCTTGACCCAGTCGTCTTGAAAGGGCCATAGCTCAACGAGATTGTCGCAGCCGGCACTAGAGAAATGGTTGAATGGTGGGTGAGTGAGTGAGCCAGGATGGATGACAGGTGCCCAGAGAAAGCATTGCACCATGGTATGGCCATTGAAGATATCAGCGACCTATGCCCGTCATCTGAAATGGGCTAACAGTTAGTGTAAGAGAGTCATTGCCAGTGGACTAAACCTTTGAACCTCAGCACGGATAACTTTAAGCATATGCAAGAATGTAAAAGGTCAGACCGAGCGCGGGCATACAATGGTGCAGAACAAAGTGCTTGATGTGGTGTGTGACACAGAAAGTCAGGGCATCTGCCGGTTTGGGGTCCAAGTTTGGATTGGCAGTGCCGCGCGTGGCTGACTTGATGCGGAGCTTGAACATTGGAAACGCCCATGTCAGGGCAAGTTTAGGTGGACTCTGCCACGCGCGATTGACACGTCGGAGATTCAAAAAGCCTGACTCATCACGATTGCATATTCACGGTCAGCCCCCTGGACTACATATGTAGACTTTAACCAGTGCATCTCTCCTTCTCAACCTTATCATTGAACACCCATCCACTCCCCCTACCTCCAGCCTCTGCCTCTGCTTTCGGTGGCATATCACCGATGTCGCAACTCCTCCCACCCGCCTTCCCCCCTCCCGCGCCCTCCTTGCCAGCCACGGTTGGTATCAACCATCCGTCAACCAATGACGATGACAACGATGATGCAACATCAACTGACGACGGTGAGTATCGACTTGGACGACGACGTGATGACAAGAACGGCGACATTGATGAACAGACTCGGACGTTGACCGACAACGGCAACAATGACGGCGACAACTCATCGACGAACGGACTTGGATGTTGACACAACGGAGATGGTCGAGGACGAGGACGATGAGGACGGATACGACATCAACTGACAATGGCACAGCGACAACGACGACGTGGCAACTCGGACGATGAGGACGACATTGACGGAACATCGACTTGGACCGACAACAATGACAATGATGAGGACAATGCGACATTGACGCGACGGAGACAGGATGGGTGGACGAGGACGATGGGGACCGACTACCTGTCTTGGAGTAACACCTTATGCGTATTCGATAAGTTGTCCGTTGAGCTGAATACAATGCTTTTCTTCTGATTCTAGGTGATTATCATAATGATATGAGTTTACGAAACTAGACATTCAGTTTCTTGGGATTTATATTTTATCACGGTATGCATTCTTCTGTGTCGCTTCATTGAATTCGGTTGTACGGATGGCGAAGAGTGATCCCAATGTGGGACCGCATGGCAGTGCAAAAGTGCAGGCGAGTGCGAGGCCCCCTAAAACCCACGTATGCGTAACCGAATGTAAAAAATTCCCCACAAGAGGCACACCCATCCTGCCTTCCAGGACGAGATAGTACACATTTATACACTGGCAGATTTACATGTCTCCATCTTTGCTAATCGAACGGAAACCTGGATGGAGAGTAGTCCAACAAACATATGACGCAGGCAATTGCAAGCACCTCCCATGACTGATTCATCTGACTCTGTCGTAAAGATATCGTAAGTCCCTGACTCCTGGGAATAACGAACTTCATGAATCACGATTACAGTGCTCTTTAATTCATTTGGTTGTTATCCGAGTAAGTGCTTCCAATGCAAATATGCTGCCGAACTTCACCCGTAGTACGTAGCACTGCACCTGTGAAGACTGTACAGACTTTCTTACGACTTGTAACTTATCACACTTGAATGTCTGAACCGTTTCGGGGTGATTCGAGCAATGATACCAAGGGGCAGCAGACGATGCCATTCAGTGATAGAGTGTAATTTCCAGTATCACCTTGGCCACGAGTCAGCTCTGCCAGCAGGAATGCTATCATTCCAGTCCATGATCGTAAAGTCTACACTACTAATAGTATGATTGTGTTCGATTGAACGACACTCCTGAGGGTCCTGTTCCAACATGTCATTGGCAGGGTAATCGTTTACTACCGTATAACTGTCAGAAAAAGAAGAAAAACTGATATGAACTTACCTTCCGGAGCCTCAGCCTCAGAGCAGTGTGCTAGTGAGGCATAATACCCACTCTTCCTGATGGCTAATCTTACACGTCTGACATCAAACTCTGCGGCCACGACGTTTCGGCGAGCATGTTCAACTTGTAAACGGTTGTACTTGAGGCGCAACAGGTCGCGCTGAACCATATTATCTGCGAGGTGTTTCTGGATGGTGCATATGTGGCAGTTGATTCACGCTGTTGCTATCAGAAGCTGGGCCTCAGATGCGGTACACGGAACTGGGATTTTCTGGCTGGGAGGCCTTGTAATTAACTGTAGTTGGTGATCGGTTCAAGCGTAGCAAGTTCTGAGTAGGTTAAGCCACTTACTTCATCACCGGGAACTTGAATTGGAACTTGGTCAAAATCACCTCCTAGATTTGGTTCCATGGTTTCTTGCGTAGGATTCAAGCGAGGTTGCATGGAGATGTTGACGCGCTCAGGCAGTCCGAATTTCTTTCATGGAAGCAATACGTCGCGGCGCTTCAAGTTGCTCACAATGTACAATACACGATCGGAAATAAGACATTACATAACTCGTTCAAGCTTGACCACATGCCTAAAGCTCGGAAGAGGAAACTACGAGGGGCAGAAAAGCTTTCATTTTGCCCAGATTGTGGAAAGCGCTTTTCAAACGAAGCAAATGTTCTTCGACATATGAATCAGCCATCAAACGCATGCAGCCATCTCATCCGAGCCGACCATTCGTCAATTTCCGAGTCGAGTCTCCACACTAACCACCCGCAACCCCATGATATTCCGTGGCCGGTTCTAGATGCGGAATCGCCATTAGCATACCCTCGCTCAACCCATTATTTTTCGGGACCTCCTGACCCTGCCGACGGCTTTGATTGGATGCCAGAGAATTTTGACTGGTATTCTGATGAGCGAGAACCTGAGCCATCATTTCTCCCTGAAACACCTTTGAACCCGGACCCTGCAAATGTAGAATATCATCCACGAGCTCCTCAAACATTTCCTGGAGGTAGGACGTTCATGGATGATTTTTTTGCTGATAAGTATGGGTCTCTGCACAACCAGAATCTATTCTATCCCTTCGCTTCAAAAGTAAATTGGCAACTAGGATTGTGGCTACTGCGTTCGGGTCTTAGCATGGCGGCGATCGACAGTTTTTTATTATTGGACCTGGTTAGGATGTGTTTCTTCACCGCTCTGAGCATCAGTTCACCCCGTCGACAGGTGAAGACACTACCCATTTCACTCTCGTCTGCAAGGCAGTTGCGTCTACTCGCGGAAATGTTGCCATCTGGTCCTCGTTGGATGTCACTTTCCATGCATCCGGTAGCCGCAACAAAGCACCCCATCACCCTCTATTATCGGAATCCCGTCGACTGCCTCCAGGCACTGCTAAGTCATCCATTGTTCGAGCGTCATATTTCGTTTGTCCTGTGAAAGGTGTGGTCAACAGCCGCTCGTCTGGTTCATGTCTACGAGGATTGGCTTTCTGGAGACCACGCTTGGGAACTACAGGTACGATTATAATCCGATACGAGGCGCGGTCTATCTGACTTGCTCTAGGACACTCTACCGCAGGGCGCTACGATGTTAGGTGTTACCCTCTCATCAGACAAGACAAATATATCAGTCATTTCTGGCAATCGCCTCGCACACCCATTACTTATCAGCCTTGCCAACATCGATGCTGACGTTCGAAGTAAGGGCTCACTTCATAGTCACCTCCTCCTTGCACTCCTCCCGGTTCCTTCATTCATCATGAAGAGCTCACGCGTCCGTTCACTCCTATCTGATCGTTTATTCCACCAATCCCTAGACATTGTACTCCGCCCTTTGAAAGTCGCTGCAGCCGTCGGGGTCATGATGAATGATCCCGTCGGTTTCCAGCGGTATTGTTTTCCACTTCTCATCGCTTATACTGGGGACACTCCCGAGCAATCCCTGGTTTCCGGCACCAGCAAAAATATGTCACCCATCTCCACCGCATCCCACAGCCAATTTGGTGACAGTTTCCTCCATCCTCATCGTACTGCAGATCAAACCAGGCGTGAAATCCATGCAATCTGCTCGGAATGCGACCCTAATGACTTTGTTAATTTTCTCAAATTTGCGAAGACATATGGCCTCAATGGTGTCGACGTCCCCTTCTGGATCGATTGGCCCTTATCGGACCCAGCGCACTTTTTGAAACTGGAGGTTCTCCATCACATTCACAGATTCTTTTTTGACCACGACTTGCAGTGGTGCATTGCCATTATGGGTAGTGCCGAGATTGATTACCGTTTTACTCTCGTCCGTCCGCTAGTCGGATATCGTGGATTCCAAGAAGGTGTTTCAAAACTGAAACAAGTAACAGGACGCGATCATCGTGCCATGCAGCGATACATCGTTGCCATTATTGCCGGTGCAGTCCCCCCGCGATTCCTGGCTGCCATTCGTGCGTTAATGGACTTCTGGTGTTACGACTGACCCCTCTTTTTCCTTTACTCCTTCTCTCTCTTGCTCTCGACTATGCCTTCTGTCTAGCCTTCATTTACCGTTTGTACTTTAACCCTTCCCCTTTCGTCGTGACTCACTCTTCGTGACTCACTTGAGGTGACTCATTCAACATGACTCACTACTCCTAGATTCTCTGCTCCCCCTTGATCCTATGCCTCTGTTCCTACTTTCTCCTGTAGCGTTACTCATCCGCAGCTTCTTGACTCATCCATACTGCGGATGACCTATCCATTCCAGACGATTCCATCGTCTTCCATTACTTACTCATCACATTCTCCCTCCAGTATATATACTCGCCTATGTACTACTAGTAACCCCAAGCTAGAGCTACTCGAATATCATCGCTCTTAGCCCAACCCTTAGTCCCTGGGCGTGTGTCCTCCCTCCGTCCTCAGTACCTTTCGTCCCTCAGTCGTCTTACAGCCCATAGTTGGGGTATTGACTCTTGCCTCTGTCTTAAGTCCTTCGTCTTCGAGTCTCCGACCGACCCTACCCGGGCCAGTCGTAACATCTGGTATCTGGCTCAAATGTCTTCCTTCAACGAACACGCACTACAACAAATGGATGACGCCCTCAAATCGTTTCATAATCATAAAGATTCTATCATTACTGCTGGAGTACGTGAACATTTCCGCATTCCCAAGTTAGAACTCTTACAGCATGTCGTGCCTTCCATTCGGGACTCGGGCGCTGTGATGCAATGGAGCGCTGATGTCACAGAACACGCTCACGTCACCGAAATCAAGAATCCTGCATGCGCTGGGAATAACCAAAATTATTATTCCCAGATCGCTTGCCACCTCGATCGTGCTGACAAATGTTTCCGATTCGACCTCGCAACTCAAATGATAACTGTGCTTGGGATTGGGAAACAGGCAAATGGGAGTAACGACGATTGTGAGCACAACGGCAAGAACGACGACGACGACGACAGCGGAGAGCAACATGAGCCAGATGAAGACATTCGGAATACTCTTCTCTACAGTTCGCCTACTCGCAAGATTGTCGACTATTTCCAAATTGCTCGTGCTCTAGCAAACAAAGCACCTTCTACTGTCCCACGGCCATTGCGCACCTTCGCTTCGACCACTACCGCTATTCACTTAGCCCTTAAGCCCGCTTTACGGATGACCATACACGAAGCTGCAGAATGCTTTGGGCTCCCAGAACTTCGCAACACCATTCTCGGATGTCTGGATCGTTGTTCCAACGGTGAGCCACACGATGTGGCAGGACAAAGACCAACCGCATTGCGGTCTATTCTTCCAACAGAGAAGCTGCAAATCTGGTCAAAAATCCGGCTGCAGGTACGGACCTGGCGCAATCCCACATCAGTGGAGGCTGCGCAAACCCTTTACGTTGCGCCTCCTTCGCAACAGCGTCCTTCTGGTCATTACGATTGCGCGATCATCAGTCTGACAACTGATAGCGACTGGCCTGCTGGAGGCTTGAATGGTACACCAATTTATTATTTCTCAAACTATGTCTATCATTGATCTGGTTTAATGCAGGGCATTTGGTTGTACAAGTTCGTCTCGTTTTTCGTCTCCTTGGTATGGACACTTTCTTCGCATATGTTCAATGCTTCAATGCTTCACGCACACCTGACCCCGTATGTGGCCTACACTCCCTAAAGCGTGTGACAAGGAGGGACGGTTCTCATGTTGGCGATGTGATCCCCCTAGTTCATCTGCGTGCCCCTGCACAGATTATCCCATGCTTTGGGAAGGCAGCCAACGCACAACTCAACTCCCACACGGCGTATGAGCTCAGCACGGATTTCTGGCTCAACAGTTATTGGAATAAGCAGTTCTACTACTCACTCACACAATAGTCAGTCTATTGTTCTTTGGATTTCAGTGGATCGTGGAGTTATGGGTGTTGTTTCCTGACATGTTGTATATACTTGTGCTGAGTTGGGGCCTACCTGTATTTCCCCGTCCGAGTCACTATGGCTCTCCAGCCCCCTTCGAATCGAAATGCAATCACTTCATTCTCGCATTCTCCGTTTAAGCTAAAAACGGCCTCAATCCCTTCTTCCGCAAGACTCTATCAGGCAGTCCTGCTCTACGAAGAACTTCGCAATGAGTTGGAAGGTGTCACCACATGGGAACCATCGTCTTCCCACTCCTCGGGCCACTACGTTCTACACTTTCATGAAAATCTTCAAACGAACCCCCAGCTCCCGAGACTCGCTGATCTCAAAGTCAAAGATTCTAATGGCGAACAGCACCTTTTCGACTCCCAGTTGGGCTGTTGGGAACCCACCCAGATACCCCATATCCTTCGACTCCCAGCATCCTCTACCACCAATCATGTGGGGCCCAGCTCTGGTAACACCCAAGGGTCAATCAATAAGTCCAAGGACACTTCTCGCAGCAGCCATAGCCAGAGCATGATGGTTACAAGGGAGATACAGCTCCCCAATTTAGAATTGGTGACCGAGACTGAAGAAGGCTTTTACTACCCAGTATCTGGAACAGAAGAAACGCAAATGGCGGTATGGCTCAATCGGATCAGTACTGCCCTCCGCTCCTCAGTAGTGGGTCTACAAGCAAGCTCGAAGGCACAAGAGTTCACAGAGGGGTGGCACAACTGGTCAGCGGAATTTGCAGCGAAGCCTATGCCAACAGATCTGGATATGAAGATGAAGCCTGACCTTGCCCTCCTCCAGATGGACCCTTTCGATCCACACGGGCTACACTCATGGCGTAACGTCGTGTCGTTCCTCGAGCTTAGCAGCTCACACAACTTTTCTCGTGTGGCCAGTCAGCTGGCGAGAAAAGCCTATGCTATTTTTGTGGTACAACCCGGTCGTCGTTTCATTCCTGCGCTGTCCATCACCCATTCAACACAGTTCCGCCTTCATATTTTTGATCGTGCCAGCGCTATCCATTCCCACGCGTATTGCATTCATTGCCATGCCGACTACCTTATCGCTGTTCTGTTCACATTGGTTTTCCAGCCCCCAAAGCTTGTCAGGTACAATCCTACCATCTTTTTCTCTACAGCTATCGAACAGTCAATTCAGCCTCGTGCGCCACCAACAATCCAAATTGGTGACACCACACATATCATTACACGCCTTCTTTTCAGCAGCGACGTAATCCATGGAAGGGCCACTTTATGTTTTGCCATTACCGACGCTGCTGGGTCGGATCAAAACAATCCTGGACAAACCAAAGTGCCTCTCGGCGCTGAGCCTAGCAAGCACCATGTCGTCAAGTGTTCATGGACTCGTGAAGGACGAGCAGCAAAGGAGGAGCAGATGCTACTGCGAATAAAGGAGAGGGGATTGAGACATGGGGTGCCTATTCTAGTTAAGGCATGGACAGTCCAGATAGATGGGATAGAGGACTCGACTGCTCTACGCAGACCGGACTATCTTTATCGTCACCTCGTCCCGGACAAAGATGAACTGTCCGAATGCCGGGTTCAACGCCATCTACTTCTTGAACACATGGGTTTCCCTTTGGAAAGTTTTACTTGCATCCGGGAACTGCTCAGCGTTCTCATAGACATCGTCGACGGTGGGTCTTGTTCTCATTATGCAAGTCATAATTACTAACAAGTATAATAGTTCACGAACAACTTGTCATTCAATGCAAGATTCTTCATTGTGATGTCAGTTTGAAAAATTTGATGATGTATATCCACGATCATCATCTCAGCAGGCCTTGGCCAACTTGGTCGAGTGACCCAAACATCCTTACCCGGCTATCGAAGAGGGACGAGATCATTCAAAAGGGTAACTACTGCCGTGGTCTTCTTATTGACTTCGACTACTCCAAATTCACCGATGAGGCGTCAGTCGGATCTCCTCATGGTCAGCGAACGGTGAGTATTTCTGTTAATCTGGATTGCATTTACTCATCTGTTATGTAGGGTACAGTCCCCTTCATGGCCCTCGACCTCTTGCGTTCATTTGCACAAATAGCTCAAGATATCATCCATCAACCCAAGCACGATCTCGAGTCCATTGTTTACGTCCTCGTTTGGATCTGTGTCTTGTATGACAAACCAGGCTCCCAACCTCTCAATGCTCACGACTCGTGCTTGTCCACCTGGGTCTCCTGCAGGATGCGCAAGGACATCGTAAATCTATGGAGCACGAAAACTGGGGAACTCTTGACTCTTGTCCCGACCCTAGAGTTTACACCCTATTTCCGTGGCCTCATAGGATGTATCACCAAGCTCTATCACGCTATTGGCGCCCAGTCGCTTGATCATCATTTTCTTAGGGAAACGTTGCTTGACGCCTTTTTTGAGGTAGAAGAACTGGATCCTGGTCCTCCGAACATCGCGGGCAACTTGAGGGTCATCCCAGTGAAGCGTAGCCTGAACCCGGAAGTACGCACGTCGAAGCGGACTCGTCATCAGTTACACTAGTGGCGATGTTTGGGCAGACCCGGAGTCAACTTTACGATTACCGAAATATATAATTTGTCCTGTTTAGTCTATCTTGCACATATGTGGATACATATATTTTTGTGGAAACTGCGTCTCCGAGTCAATCTACTTCTCTCGACTCATTGTGATTCAACCAGTAAATGCTATCAACCGGCTCAGCGGCTAGGCTCAAAACCCGTACAATTTTTCCACCATGCTACAGGATGTGACACTGGCACCGAATGCTTGGCATCCAACCACGATGTATTTAAATTGACGGGTTGCGGTCTCGGAAACTCAAAGGCAAGTTCATAGCCAGCCTGCCCTATGACTGGCAGCAATCTGACGTACATTCTGACTCGTCTCACTTGGCGAACGTATATGAACCCATGCGCCCGCCGACTTTGAGGTGCAGTCTCCACTTTGTCTTCACCTCCCTCCTCTGCAGCTCTATCGCGTTTACCATGATGAAAGCTACTGGCACGAGCGCTAAACGTGTATCGAGGACACTGGATGAAGATAGTAGTCATGTTGTGGAGGCTCGCAAAAAAACCAGAACAGCCCGAGTCTGTGATGAAGGTATGAAGTTCTTCCAATGTTCATCCAACGTTTAGTCGGTAGACACTCACTATCCCCAGATACTGTACCACACCCATCTCGTCGGTCTGCCAGAACGAACTTAGGGATGGGTGGTCAGAAGGCTCAGATGCAGAATATCGAACGTATCCAGACCCAGACCACTAAGTCGTCAAAGCTCAAGGTTGCCACTGCGGATGAACCATTCAACCCTATGGCTCCTGCTGTACTCGATGCAAAGACACACGCATCGAAGAATTCTTTCAGTGACACGGTGCGCAACATATCTAGGACTCATCTGGTTATTTGCCTTGGTAACGTAGCCGCAGACCCTTTGAGAACTTCAGATGCACCCGAGTGTTCGTCCTCCATCTCTCCCTGGGTACTACACTTCCACGGAAGGCTCCCACTTTGGTTTCAAACCCCCATCTCAATCTTCTACTACCCAGAGCGGGGTCAGTTACACCGTGACTCACCCTGCTTTCAACACCGTTCCCTCCCACAGTAGGTCTGCTACCCCATCCTCTCGCATTGTATCCTCTGCTCCCTCTCGTAGTGGATCTATGGCCCCCTCCTCTCGTGGCGGGTCTATGGTGCCATCTTCTCGTGGCGGTTCCGTTGCCCCTACATCTTGCAGCGGATCCTTTGGCCAGACTCGGGGTGGTTCCACCACTGCAGATGCTCAGTTAGTTCAACGATCTCGTATGCCTTCATCACGGACGTATTCGACATACAGTTCAGAAGAAATGAACCGTCAATTACACCACTCCTCGGATAGACCGCGCCCCCCACCGTACAACAATGGTACAGGTGACGAGTGTGAGGACTCTGTTGGCGCTCAGTTCCACCAGGGAAATTTTACAGATGGCACCCAAGACGAGCTACCCATCAATGAAATATTGTTACGAACCCCGTTCATTCACCTACCTTTTTACGTATTTTTCCTCTTTTCAAAGTCACGTGACCTGCTTAGTCAGCTATCACATGATCAGTCACGTGATGTCACGTGCCACTGTCTTTATCTATGATGTCATAGTCTAG
>JBBPLX010001004.1:0-12454 GCA_038090015.1 Leccinellum albellum
TCGGATCGTGCAAGATCAATATCAGTGTATAGAATTCAAGCTCCACTTCATTTTCCAAAAACGGATACTTATTCATACTCAGGTTTCACGCCAAACCTGGACAAGTTTTGGTTCCCGTCTGCGCTCTGACTGTTCCGTCATTGGATCCAGTCGCGATTTTCGTTCCATCGAGTGAGACGTCCATCGCCCCTACCTCGTCGTGTGCTTTGAAGTCGTTAGTCTTTTCAAAGGTCGTCGAATTCCACACCACAACTTCACCGCTCCTCGTCCCAGCCACGATCCATTTGCTGTCTCATGACACGACAAGATCGTTCACAGTGCTTCCAGCATCCATTGGGACCCCCACCTCCTTGCCATCTTCCACTCGCCATTGTCGGATCTTCCCTTCTTCTCCACCGCTCATGACCTCCTTCCCGTCCGCGAGAAATGCAACCGAACGTACATCATCAGAAAGATCGATTTGGATCGGGAGTCTACCAGTGTCATCGCCTGTTTCTGGGCCACCATCAATATTCAGCTTTCAATGGTCTCATTTTTGTCACCTCTGATAGACATTGCTCCGGTATCACTAGAGCCTTCAAATTTTGTTAATGTTGTCAGTTGAATGTCTTGTCGACGCGCTCGTCGCTCCTGTTCTTCGACTATTCAAGCGTGTATACCCGATCAGTGCCGAGCAGTGGAGAGAAGAATGGACTTGCATGTACCACGTGTCATTGACGCCGACACACAGCTTGCACTAGGCTGTGCACTGGGCGCTCTTGCCTTCACTCACGTGGTAGCCCCTGGAAGCCATCGTCAAATTCCCTATGACGTCCACGTCACTAGATGGCTACGCAACCCACAAAACGCTCAACCTACCTCGGGCGAATCCATATCCTCCCGACTCCCGCCCACGAGCAAAATCTTGTCACGGTACAACTTGCCATGATCGGGATCCAGCGGTACCTTCTTGAACACTGTATCATACATGTCTTGCATGAACACGAGCGAGTAGGTGTACGTGGAACGTAGTCAAAGGGGGGGTAGCCTAAGGGGAAAAAGTCAAAAGGGGGAGGGGAGCACAAAACAAGCACTCACCCAGCGTCGTATCCACCAGCGATATGCACAAACGTGCCCCGCCTATGTTTATACTCGGCCCCTTGCCTCAGATCTTTCCGTGTTCGCTTGCGATGCTCTCTCCCGTGCCATCCAAATCGATACTCGCAACCTACTAGAAGCACCCTGGACCCTCGCCCATATCCGTCTCTCCCAGGACAAACAAAACGAGGCACCCATCGCCCCCGGCATGTTTCCCCCACCACCTGATACGTCCGATGCACAGTCCCGTGCACTCCTCTTGCTCCCCCAAGAGAAATTGGGCCGCAAGTATCCTAATTATTGGGCAGGAGAATGCTGGCAGGACAACCATTCTCCGCGTGATCTGTCACTCTTTCGAAAACGAAAATCATGGTTGACACGATGAATAAGTGGGGTACCAAACCGAGTAAATCGATTTGTTGAGGAATCCGAGTGAGTGTCGCTACATAGTCATGGTGACTCACATGTGTTCTGTGCGTTAGTACGGAACGCACAACATTGATAATGATTTATCATACAACCTGGAGACGAGTTAGCAGCCTGGTGCGTGCAACGACATTAATCGCAGTGAGTGTGAGATACACAGATAGATTAACACTAGTTTGAGTTTCAGCTGTGTCTTCTATCGACCTTCCGAATCATCCATTTGTCGCGCAATGATACCCTCATTCTCAAGCTCCTTGATTATCTCTCCCAACTTTACCGTGTCCATGTGAATATTGCTGTGCTCGCTCAACCGCATCATCGCTTCGCCCCACCGGATGCTCCAACTCTTGGACCCACCAACGGCACCGTCAAACGTGGTCAACAGCCCCTTCCGCAGCCTTCATTATCAGACACCAGCATCTGTATTGAGCAAACACATGTTAATCTTGCCTGTCCGCAAGTCTACAGTGCTCGTCCGAACGTCTCTTGGGACGCCTTGTGGCTTGACTTGTGCAGCGAAACGGATGCGAGCGTGTGCTTTAGAGGGCTGGATCATGGCTTCTAGTTGACGGGTCATTGCCATGATCCGTTTTTTCGGCTACACAAGACTCGTATGTGGCACCAACGGCACGATGATCGTACGAGACATACTGGTACTAGGACGCGGTGAGCTCACCACCGGCCTCTGAGTTATTAAGGATTAATATACGTCCGTACATGCTTGATATATGCAGATAGTTCTTCGGGAGGCTATAATGCACCAATGGAACCAACCAGGATGTCAAGCTACGCTTCGCCACCGCGTACAAAGCTACTTGGGTCAAAATGCCTGCAACAGGTCCAGGTATATACTAAGAAACTTAGGGAACTGATACTGCATGCTCCAGATTATCGTGGACGGAGTGGCAGAGTTGGTCAATGATGCATACACGGACACGCTACTAGGTTCGCTAAACGCAGAATCGCCTGTCACTGTTCTCTGAGACGTGCTAGAAGTCTGACCACAATTATTTTAGTTTCATCTGAATCATATGCTGTCTGTCGTATATCTTTTCCATGTATGCCTTCATCTTCCTGCACCTGGTCGGCCGATTCATTTTCTTCGATTAGAATCTGTTAGTATTCGTCTTCCAATTGAACGTAACAAGGCCTGTACAAAAGTTTATCTGCATCTCGAAATGCATCCCTAGTCGAAACGCGGCCGTCTCTTCTGAGACTGCTGTTCATATCCTTCCGCAGTCATCATCCGGAACCTTGCCTGCTTTTCCGCCATTGCCATGTTGGAACGATCAGATATGGCGGCGGGCAACTGAATGACAGCATTGTGATCGTCTGTAGATCCTGGGAGGATGATTAAGTGTGTTTCAACGCGATAGCATGTTGCATACCCATACTGCGACGAACAAATCGAAGCCGCTGTTCATCCTTGACCAAGAAGAACGTATGATAAAGCTTGTCCGCTTCTTCTGTATCAAGGCTGTATGCCCCCTTTTCCCTTTCACAAACGACTCCTTCCGGCCAATTTGCGATCGTGTGGACCACCACGGTAAGCGATCATCCGGTAACCCGAACCTGATTGCATCTTTCATGTGATGATAAGACTCACGGATCACTTCAGTGAGTTTTTCGATCGATCTTTTTGGAGTCTTTGCTTGAGGTGTACCTGAACGCGGCGGATGTCGAGGGTTCTGTCTGGGAAATCGGCCCGTAGGAAAATGGTGTCAGATATACTTAAATCTCTCATGTATCCCATCTCATGGTTCGATCGCGCGCTTACCATCACTCAAGGTCAAGGATCGGTAGTCTTCGTCTTCGCCGGACGTGGTGACCGTAGATCCGGGGCGGGGGCGAGGATGGAGACAAGATGTGGAATGGGGTTTAGAGAGGGACAGGTGTGGGGACAGGGACAATGGATCCACGGGGTCCAACGGGTCGTCGGTCCTGCTCAAGCCGAACCAGTTGAGCTATGCTGGGGACGTCGAGCTCGGTGAGGTGGTAACTGCCTGCGCTCAACCCGGTTCCATTCCCATGACAACATCGTCGCCGGTCTCTACTGTACCTTTCCGAATCTACGTTTGCGTTTGCGTCGACGAGGAGGCGGAATAAGAATGGTGTGAGCAACTAGTACATCAGTGGGCCGTGGCGGTCGCCTATCGGTGAGTTCTTTGATCTTTTACATAATTTTTGGTTGTCGCTGACGCCCACCGGACCTCCGTCTTCACCCCCTCACACACTGTCTCACCTTCCGCTATTCGTCGCTTCTTGTCTTGCAGAGTTCGGGCCGCCGATAGTAATGCGGTGGCTACGGCAGCTTTAGCTTTGACAAGCACGCAGGTTGTGATATGTTTGTAATAGTATGGGGCTGAGGACCGTATGGTAGGTTCGGGATCTTTATGAAAAATCTAGTTCCTTTTCGTTCTTTCACGCATCTTGATCTATCGCTTCTATGTACACCGTCGTCCTCAAAATCAACGCTATATGATGTGCGTGGTCTGGTGTGGAATATCATAGTCAACGTCACCCTGTTTACGTTAACT
The DNA here is from genome assembly GCA_038090015.1 of Leccinellum albellum. Taxonomy (NCBI): domain Eukaryota; kingdom Fungi; phylum Basidiomycota; class Agaricomycetes; order Boletales; family Boletaceae; genus Leccinellum; species Leccinellum albellum. The sequence goes on from JBBPLX010001004.1 coordinate 4,041, forward strand.
TATTGACCCAGACGAGGATTAGAAAAATGAAAGCAAATGCGAGTCATTGACCGTGCTGGTGACTCCGAACATGAATGCACTGATGTGTTTATGGAGATCCCCGGACGTCTCTCCATGCGCTCCGGGCCCCAGGGAAGTGAGTTGCGAGGACCTAAAATGGGAGATGGAGGCAGGGCGCGTTGAGTGGGTGGGCTAAAATGGGCTCTGGTGAGGGCTACGAGCGACGTGGTAGAAGCGAGAGAGGGTTCCACTGCGCCACAGTGCGTCTCTCTGAAAGTTGACACTGATAAAATTTATACGCAAAGTGGCGAAACCAAAATAGACCATCTCCTAGAGCATACCAGGCTCGGAATCGAAGTCCTTCATCCTCGGGATCATCGCTCCTCTGAGTCTCTGAACAAATTGCACGCGGTGCATCCGGTGCACCTAAGTCCGCAACCTCTTAGAAGGGTGTTCCAGATCATAATCCGCTGCATTAGAGCCAGAATTAGATGATACTAACGTCATTAAGAGGCTGGAGGACAAAAGTTGACTTACCCGTCGACTGCGAGAATGACTCAGCCATTGGAGGATGTGTTCTATTTCCCGCAGCGCTGTATAATGTGGGAAAACAAGATGAAAATTGATCCACAATCTCGAACAGTCAAAGTACTCACGTTGCAAAGACCACATGATCCGATCTTAGAGTGATTCACATTTGTTAGCATGACTGCGCCACTATTAGGAACATAAGCAAAGAACTACATACCTGTCAGTAATCAAAGCAAAACCTGGAGCTAATGCTCGGCTCGGAGTCGACGAAGATTCGTCCACGACGGAGTAAGTGTGCCAAGAGTTGAACTCCTCCCAATCGTAGAGAGAACGGGACAGCGGACAACTACTCAGAAATTGTTTCATAATAGAGATTATCGTCCTTGTGTCAGGCCTCTTCGCTTCCGGGGACCAGCAATATTGAATGAAATCCCAATGCAAGTCATCCATCGCTCGAGATACCGGTCGCCCCGGACTTTGGCCCCTTGCCAATCGTAAAACAACAGCGGAGTCTTCCCGAACTTCCGACCACGGTTGTTTACCAGACAATACCTGCAGATATGAGAACAGGAGTTGCCTTCGTGCCAGATAAACTTGCCTGGAGGGCAATACAGCCAAAAGAGTATATATCGCTCTTAGTGGTGGGCGTGAACGACTCCTCCGGATCAACCTGCTCGGGTGCAATCCACCGCAACGCTCCTGGGCGCGCAGTAGATCTCTGGAGATAGTTCAATGCTTCAGGAATATTCCCAATTAAGGAAGAATATCCAAAATCGACTAGACGTGGCTTATACTCTGCGTCGATAAGCACATTGTTCTGTCGTCTGTTGAGATCAGAGTGGTACTGATGCTTTTATGACTCACGCTGTTCAGGTCGCCATGGACGATTTGAGAAGAATGCACTGTAGTGTGTTATTTGACACTTTTTTTAAACAGGTAGTAGAGACCCACGATAATTCAGGCCGTCCGAAATAGATAGGAGCTAAATTAAAGAGTTAGTAGATGAGGCAGAAATGTCCAATATGAAGTAAACCCACAAATCGGAGCCGTTGTACTATGTCAAGACGGTCATCATACTTTACCAAGAATTCATGAAGAGATCCGTTGGGCATCCACAGGGATACTAACGACATGGAGCCCAATAACCCGAACCCATACGCAATACCGAGGAAGGGAACGACATTGATGTGATTTAATCTCTTCCAAATCCCGAGTTCTCTGCGGAGCATCTGCACGACTATTCAGACCATTTTCACTCACTACATGCATAATCCATTACCTTCAAAGATTGATCGTGGACGTCTCCTTCTATTGTGGATTTGAACCGAAAAGCCTTGACTGCAACCTGAGAAAGTAATCAACTACGGTCAACCAGGAGTGAAATGACACGCCAAACCTGTTTTTGTGTGAATCCATCATGTAGCCAACATTTATATACATCACCGAAGCCCCCTCCGGCTGAATATTGATTTCCGTTTCTAACAAGATCTTTTGTGAGGTCTGGTGGTAGGGGAACCTGAGTGCTAATAAAGTCGATTTGAACCGAGCAGAAATAACAGATGATCACGCCAATGTAATGAGAAAACGCACTGCAGGGATGATGCATGCAACTGTCGTGGAGGTGCTGGGGATGGAGTGGAATGCGAAGGAGGTGCCGACTGCACGTTGATACCGACCGACATCTGAAGGGAAGTGTAAGCGACTCAATGAATAGCCCTGTTGGGATATACACACTACAAAAGATGCCAGAGGATCTGTGGACGTCAGGTAGGATGGTGCAGACGATGGTATTGTTTGCCCTGCCCGGAGCTGTGGGTAAATAATGAAACCGAGCACCAACGCATATATGGTGGGTGATTACTGTATTCTCGGAGAAATTCATGAACTGGTCACGAACCAAGTGGTAGTTGTCATCCATAAGCATTGTGGGCAGGAGCTCGACCTGTATCTTGTGATGACATGTTTCAAACAGGGATATGAACAAGCTCATACTTTGAGTAAGTCAACATTGCTGCCCGGCTGGGATTCAACAGGTTCTTTCTGGCAGATACTGGATGTCAGAACTGTAGTCTCACTGTCTCAGATAAAAAATGCTTGTACTCACATGCTTGAGGTATGATGGTGGCAGGACACCACGCAAATTGCGGAGCGTCATTATCTTATGTTTCGAAGTCACCATATCGTAGTTTGCTGAGATAGCCATGCACTCAACAAAATGGGGGATGTGACCAATTTGTTGATGTGTTATAGTGTCCCAGAACGAGACCGACGAGTAAGTAGAGACTGCTATGCATGTGTCGTCACATGCTAGTGTGATGGACCTTAGAAAGCCTATGCCATGAGTAGACCATTGCGAGAGCGTCGTCTTGGAGGATGCGTCAAGACAGTGGATTTTGTCATCACGAGACAACGCAAACAGTTGTTTTCCATCCCCTGTCCAGGCGAGGGATGATCCATTGCCATACCAGTTGACTTGAATGGGAAAGTCTGCGAGGAGGGTGCCATAGAGACTGTCATAGATCCAAACGGATTTGCTGTTCCGTACGGCAGTTGCGATGAATTTGCCGTCTGGAGAGAATTTGACCGTGGCCACCCAATAGTCATGTTCCAAAGGGCCAAGTAGCTGCTCCCCCGTGAGAAACGACCAAACACTGACTGTCCCATCATCCGATCCAGTCGCAATTTTCGTCGCATCGGCTGAGACGTCGATCGCCCTCACCGCCTTATCGTGTGCTTTGAAGTCGTTTGCCTTTTCGAAGGTCGTTGAATTCCACACCACAACTCGACCACTCCTCATCCCAGCCACAACCAACTTGTCGTCTCGTGACACGACAAGAGCGTCCACGGGGTTTCCAGCGTCCAATGGTTTCCCTGCCTTCATGCCATCCTCCACTCGCCATCGTTGAATCTTCCGTGTCCCACCACAGCTCACAATCTCCTTCCCGCCCGCGAGAAATGTAATCATTGAAAACACATGATTAGAAAGTTTGATTTGGATCGGGAGTCTACCAGTGTCGTCGCCTGTTTCTAGGTCACCATCAATATTCAGCTTTCAATGGCATCATTTTCATCACCTCTGATAGACATTGCTCTGGTATGACTAGTGCCTTCAGATTGTTATGTAATGTTGTCAATCGTGTCGACGCGCTCGCCGCTTCCTGTCCTATTCAAGCGTCTCTTGGCGAGTATACCCAACCAGTGTTGAGTAGTGGAAGGATGAATGAACTTGTGTATACCGCGTGTCGTTGGCACCCACACACAGCTTGCACCAGGCTGTACACTGGGCGCTCTTGCCCTCGCACGTGTAGCCCTGAAAGCAGTCCCTACGATGTTATATATTCACATTATTTAGACCCTACGCAACCCACCACACCCTGCGGTTGTACCAGTCTATTTCTTCAATTTTTCCCTCACGACTTCCCAACAGCCCACCTATCATACTACCTCCTCGATAAACCTCTCCGGGGTTCGGGCTCGCGTCCTAAAAAGTCCTATGTACATCTTCGTCGTTAATATGAAATCCGCGTCTGCCCACGGCACGCTCGACATACCGTGAGCGAATCCACATCATCCCGACTCCCACCCACAAGCAAAATTTTGTCGCGGTACAACTTGCCAAGTTCGAGATCCGGCAACACATTCTTGAACACCATCTCGTACATGTCCTGTGCGAACATGAGCGAGTAGGCATACCTACCCAAGAGGAAAAATAGTCAGAAGGGGATGGAGAACAAAACACGAGCACGTACCCATAGTACCCAGGGTACCCGCAGTGCCCAGGTTTATACTCGCCCCCTTGAACGAGCGAGATCTGCTGTCTCAGATCGTTCCAGAGCTTGGTGTAGTCTGTGCTTGCATCGAGGCTATTGTCGTGCACCTGGAGATCAAAATTGGCGAAGAACAGTTGGCGAAGGTAGAACAGCCCAACATTAACGTATCGACTGTAAGCCCAAGTCAGAGAGACGTTCAGTCCAAAACTCGAACTGACTAACCTCTGGATGATCTTGCTGATCAGGTCGTCCGACAGAGGCTCTTGCGTCTCGTAATGGCTCGATATTTTTTTCAATACTTCGGGCTCCCAGCACCTAGGACAAAATCCAGCAACCACGACACTTTGATCAACAACAACTAACCAATTCTCGAGCATCTGCGACAGCGCTTCCATGAAATCCAGCACAACGGCCGTCCCGTGGAACCGAGCATACCTTGTCCGGCTCAGTAGTCCGTGGAACACGTGTCCCATCTCGTGGAAGAACGTCATGACGTCGTCGTGCCGCATCAGCGCTAGTCGGTCCGGCGTTGGCCAAGTTCGCCACCATCGCCGTCAGCGGGTAGTGTCGCTTCCCATTGGCAAGCTCATAGCCTGGCAAGAGATACTACACAGCAGCGTGCAAGTATTTGCCATCTGCAAATCTCCGAACGTGAGCACATGTTCAAAGACGGTCTGTCGCGACGCCTACCACGAGGGAACAAGTCGAGATAACAGTGCCCGACGAAACCCGATTCATCCTTGGCACCTTTCTCCCAAACTGCAAACTGTTGAACCTCTGCATGGACGTCAGTCACACTGTTACAGCAGACTCGCAAAGGATAATGCAAATAACTCACTTGAATGCCCAGTGGGTCAAGATGGCTGAGTTCATCCAAGAACTAGAGACATGTGTTAAGGGTATAGACAGAAGCCATGACTTGCATAACAGACCTTCCTCACATTGGCAGCACTCTTGACCATCTTCACCTCCATGATAAATCAACCCAAAAATTGAACTGCAAAATCTTTGTGATCTATCTGCATAGGCGGAGAGCGGTGTCCAGGTATTCAACATTGTTAGCCAATTTATTGTCATAGGCCAGCAGAGTGGCTTTTCGTGTTTTTGGATTGTTGGCGTATTTGAACTATATCCTGTCAGATGGAGGGCATAGGCCAGCACCTGGATGGAACTCACGAGGGGAAAGATGTTGGGTGGTGTCCTGAACGTGACTTCGTACAACACCTCGTCGTTTTCTGTGTTCTGGGTGTACCCAGAAATCACATCCTCTGGAACGCCATCCAATTCTTCTCGTGCAAACGTAACACGACCCTATAAACGAGGGCAATCAGATTGACTCTGCACGCACAGTGATGCGACATACGCTCTCCTCGTTAAAGTTTTGCTATTGCGCACCATTCAGCACTCGCAGACGTGCACACAATCCAATCACCTACTGCGAACTTCAAACACGCCTCCAAGAGCTTGTCCTTGAGCATCTTGAACATCTCCTTATCCTCCCTCCATTCAAGCACCAATCCTGCCAGTTTCCCATCGAACAACATCTTATCCACGAACCACTTCCAACCCATCCCACATGCCTGTCTTGTGCAGGTTCATGGCAGCAATCAGCTTGGCAGCATATAGATCCTCGCTCATGGACTCTTGGTTTTACAACTTGTGCGCACGTTCCTCGGCCTTCATGGAGGCATCGCAGAGGTTCTTGTTCATTGAGACATTTTGGTAGAACGTGAGGGCTCGAGGGCAATATTGTGATTGGCTTCAGTATTGGTGAGTGCGAGCTACATCCATGTTACACAGGAGGGAGAGTAAGGGCAGTTCAATAGAGCAACAAACACCTGGAAATGAGTCAGACGATCAGAAGAAAGCACCAGAGATGAACTTCACGTTATCGAAACCAATATTTTCGATGGCTGCTGCCGTCGTCTGTTTGGTAATAGCAACTTGGTGATTATGCCTGTTAGAGCATCCAAGTTCTCACCCTGCTGCTCGCTCAATTTTCCTCTCGTGCACTTAAGAGTGATTGACACTACTTATTCCCTTAGTACCGTAGAATTGGTGACTCCTCTCCTCCTGTCTTACCCCCTGCTTTTTTTAGGGATTGAATGGTGGCATTCACAGTCCCGACATACTCTTCCTACCAGCCGACTGGCTGTCCCTCTTAATGCAATCATTCATACCGTGTATGACGATGTGCCTGAGGTATGGGATCCCAAGGAAAGCGACTCTGGTCGGAGCGCGCTACGCAAGACCGATGCAGAGCCCCTCGGCTGCTCGACACAAGAAATTGCCTTGTTGTACATCCCTTTCTTGTGTCTATATGCTCTTCAATGGACTCTTAGCCATCAGAAGGTAGTCTCCATATTTTCTGACACCAGTCTGAACAGAGACTATGTCTGCGTGCTCGTCCTCTTCACCAGCTTTATCCTCAAGTAGCACTGCCTCTGTTACAGCAGCTTCCATCGTCAATTACAGTTGAAATGCTCATAATGCATAAAATCGGGAGAGTACACTCTTTGGCCTAAGCTCAGGACGTGCTCAAGAGGAAGAGGAAGGATTGGGATTTGTACTACTACATAGAGAGGTACAAATTTTGGAAGCGGTCTAAGGCAATCTGATATAGATGGCATGAGAGAAAGAAAGGAAGTGCGGGTGGCAGCGCGCAGCGCTGTCCGGCTCCAGGCCGACCTGGGCTGAGGATAAGCTGCGATCCCGACAAGTAGTTGTCCCGGGGCGATGACGCATGCAGCGACAGCCGCAAGCCCGAGGACTAGGAGGCGAACAGGACAAAGAGGACATACTGTGAGCTTATCTGACTGGGGGGAGAGTCATTCGGAGGAAGTTCTCATGCAGCACTGGGGTGGCTTGCATGTAGGGAGCTAAAACCTGCGCGTGCCTTCTTAGGTACACTAGGAAGGCATCGCTAGCCCAGCGTCCTTTTACTTTGACAACGTCGAAGGGAATGTTCCGCAATAAATATTCAAGGGTTGATCCAATTCATATGCCATGACCCTGCAGGGGTTGATGCCCCGCTCCCTTGAGAGTGTCTGATAAGACCGCGAGGAATTTCGCTTTGGTGAGCGCTTTGTGCCCTTTGCGGTGTCGGTAGGCGAAAAGGGGACCCTCGCGGGGAGGTGCGTTGACCGTCAGGTGATTTGAAAAGGCTGCCTCGGGGTCACAGGGACCATTCTGTCTTGCCCAGTAAATGTCCTCTCCCTGAGGTGCTGTTTTGGATCGAGGCAGGTGGAAGTTTGTTACTTCGTTACCTGCGCGGTCACGCTCCATGTGGACATCCGCTGGCTTGATATGGATTGTGGGGTCAAACGCCTTGAGGTTCGGCAGAGTAAGCTCCCCAGAGCGCGCAGTTGCAAAGAAGGCTGTGGTAAGGCAAGCGAAAACCGCAGCATGGAGGGGGCGGGAGAGGAGGAGGTGGTCGTGGATAGTGGATATGGTTTGCAATGTGTAAGGTTCGCGCGGAGGCCTCTTGGAGCGCGGGGGTGCAAGGGATGATGCTGCTCTGAGTAGAGCATCTGTCTCCATTTCATTGGGGGACCACTTCAGGCTATGCACGATGTGCCATGCTCGTACACCTGTCACGTAGTTTGCAATTGCGCTGGCGGAGTATGAGCCAGCAAGGGCCGAAATGAACGCAGAGATCAGCGGGGTACCAGCAGGGGCGCGGTGAGGCTCTGGGATGCCCCGGTTATCGCAGAATGAGTGAAAAGCAAGCAGACCCGTTCCATAAGTCTCCCTCGTGCTTTCCGCCCATGCGTTGATGATGGTCTGCCGTGTGCGGTCACGGTCCGCCATGGAAATCAAGGCGCTTGATGTCCCGGAGGGGTGCGCATTCACTGGAATCCACAGGCGGAGTCTGTCTTTTGCTTTGCAAGTCGGGCGCAGGGAAGAGGGACGGAGGGAGGGGGCATGGCCGGCCGGCACAAAGGAGGAACGTGGTAGGGGGAGTGGGGTCGTGCCGCTCCTACTACTGACATTGGAGGCTAAAGGGGCTGTGCGTGTAGCGGGCAGTGTTGGGGTGGTCACGCAGACAGAGTTGGAGCTCACCAGGGGGCAAGGAGAGGTTTGGAAGGAGGAAATGTGCGGGGGGGTATAAGC
>JBBPLX010001005.1:0-12451 GCA_038090015.1 Leccinellum albellum
ATTCGAATGCAGATTACTGTTAAAAATATCGAAACAGATTGTAGTCATCGGCGCAGGCGTAGACAAGACTAATATTCCTCGTCTCGTCAACGGCCACTCGGGATATTGATATTGGCTCTGTTACACCGCCGACGGCTGATGTATTGATGCATACTGGTTCTGGTTCTGGCCTTGCGATCAAGGGACCGACTTGTCGTCAGGGTGCGAAGTGCTGATAGGGATCACGCGCACAAGTTCTCTCGGCAACTTGCTCGAAGTGGTACAATAGTCATACACAGCATCCAATTCGTCCTTTTTTTTTCTCGTCTGCGGGCGGAGACTTCAAAATTATACCATGGCCGGGAAATATTTTGATCTCTTAGGGGTACGTAGGTTTGCCCCCATCCCCATCTCCTGATTTCCCAATTCTTAGAAGAAAGGAACTAGGAAAGGAACTATTGTCATCGATTACTCAGTAAAAGAAGAGGAGAAAATAAGTAAAAAAAGCACCACCTCGATCCGCAGTGTTCGGAGGTCATCGTTTCTTCGCAACAAGGAGCGACAAATATGGTATGGATGGAACGGACCTAAGAAGGTTATTTGTTGTGTATACGTATGTCTTGAATCCACCCATTGGCGCCTCGTGTTGATGTGTCAGTCACTACAGCGGAATCTCAAACCTTCGTTGATTGCGCTAAGCCGGGATTAGTGCTGTGGTAGTATGAACTGGGATGTGCCTCGTTCTCGTGCCGGTCCTACGAATGCTCGATATAACTTAAGGTCGTTGACTTTAGAGCAACGAATATTGCCTCATGTCTGTGCTTGGTGGTTTTTGAGTCATCGAATGCAGGAGAACACGCTTGAGCGAAGTGGGGATGATACAGTAGCCGGGCATGTTATGATATTATGATGGCAATCGGAGCCACGGGTGCTTTCTTTCCCTTTGGGCGCAAAGTTGGATCTCGGCGAACAATCTATCGGGAGAGAGGGGGCTTACTAGTGGGCGCGCCGAATTTGATAACCGGACTAACGAGAGTGGGCTAGTCATGTCCGCATGGAAGATGCCAAGCGAATCAAGTACTTGCGAGCGCATTAGGAGTCAGTAATTATAGGAAAGCGAACACATACGTCATTACGGCGAGGGCAGACGAAGGAGGGCGATTCGTTCACGTGCGCGTGCGTACGGGAGGGGCGAAAGGACGAAGGCGCGGATAGACCGTGACAAACGCGTGCACTGAGGGGCAGCAGAAAGCTGACACTAGCGTCCCCCAGACCAGCCCCAGACTTCTAGCGCTGCGCACAAATACAGACTAGTACACAGTGGTTCTCGTCGTTCCCCAGAGAGCGACGTGCCAGCTCTGAGGTGGCGTCAGTAGCGTCAATAGTAATTGCACTCTTTATGGCCGGAGGATGATGCAATCTAAAGAACCTCGACCGCACAACTGCGGGGAGCAGTGAGGTGGTCACTTCAGTAGTTAACCATCTTGATGCGCATTACATAAATCACGCACTCTCGAAGCTACGAAGGAGGCCGGCGCAAAGTTGTATGTTCCATCTGAATATGGATCCCGTCCGAGGCGAGTAGGCTCAAATCATAATATTGTTCAGTACGTTCACTGTCTCGTTATCTGTCTCATTAGTAAGAGGGAAGAGCAGTCAGCCTTTCCGTTTCCTTGTGTTTCACCCTGGTAGGTCCGGTGTACGGTGGGTGGCGGAGGAATGCGGAAAAAACTAGGAGACTAGCAGTGAAGGTAGAGTTTTGAATGTGGTGCAAGTTCAACGTTTCCCACGCGTACACCAACTTCTAACCAAAACCTACTGCGCTCGCTTCGTTCAATACACCCGGCGCCTAGGACGCTTCTTAAACATGAGGTGGTATTACTTTTGATCCCCCCGTGAATCTGAAACCGGTTGAGGATTGTTGTTACGCCCTTCTCTCACCTCAGCACTAGAATGCCTCGCCCCTGCCACTAGGTGTGACTCGTCTATTACTAGTATACAATTATTAGATAACCCTATGAACTACCTGCTTCGGGGTGGCGTTACGCGTCATGTTCTAACGTAAAAAAGACGTATTCTCGCCAAGATTCCAGATCTCATGGTCCGAGTTGTTATCAGTACGATAGCACCGATACGCTCATTCCATGGTGAGGTCATACAAGGTAGGCTGTTGCACCTCTTAGGTTCACACTGAAGCCACCGATCGGGTATGATGATCTGCCAGGTTGGTGGCGTTATAAGTCATGACAGGTGGCCTGGTAGTAGCCAGGCCTGCGGGATAACGTTCGCAACGCGCGACCCGTGGATTGTAACAAGGATGAGATGATATAAAGACTCATTATGATGATAAGTCCGTCGTCGCTTCCCCAACTGCGAGTGCAAAGTCTAAACCTCATTTGGTTAACACATGGAGGCACGATGGAGACCACAACAACTCGACAACGACGGGGGTTGCCTTGTCACAAGCTGGGATTCAATGTATCCTGCTCAGAGTCGACGGTAATTCCTCTCCCGAGTCAATTTGGGTCCTTGGTAACCTATAGTTAGTGTCCAGTAATGGTCGGCACATCTTCGGGGTTTTTTCTGAGCGGTGTATAGGACGAACTGACGGTGGGTTGCCGACGATAGTATTTTTTCTTGACTCGGTATCCCCATCCGGACGAACGCTTCCTTCCAGAACAGTGAAAGGATTATTTGTCATTTGTCCATCGACACCGCGGACTAGGATACGAGACATGTGTATGATGCGAACACACGTTCTGACAGGCTCCATCCCGATGTTCTCGTTCTGGCCAAACACTCCAGACGAATTCGGATTTGCAATAATGCTCGCCACAAAATTCAACTCCAAAATAGTTGATAGCAAGGACGACATCCCCGCTAGAAGCGAAGTTTGCGAAACTGCATTGTAGGGTGCGTTCTGATCGCAGTAGCACAGTCCTTATCAGGGCGAGTGATGTTCGGACCACTGATTTGGAAACAGAATCAGCTGACGTTTCCATGCAGGACCCACGTTCGAGTCATAGTGACCCCTTGGAAGTCCCCGGGCCTCACTTCCGCCTCCAAGGAACGATTTCGTGCACTCTAAACGTCTGAACATCCATGACGCGACAACAAACTATGGACGGCCTGATAATACCAGATATCCCTTGACCCGGTGAGAAGTCCTCATCGACCAGTGAGCGTGTCGTCTGTTCTTGTGCCTCACGGACCAACACCGTGTGGTCCGGACGGCGAAGACGAGAGCTTCGCGTCTGCTATGCTATCGGCTCTGTGCGAGAAAGTAAGTTGAAAATGCTTAAAGGAACATGATGCATCAACGCACATCACAGTCTAGACGTTCCAGAGCTCTCATTTCGACCGAGTCTCGGTATATGCTCCACTCATTCGCTCAGAGAGTTCCTATTTCAAGCGTATTTCCCCGGCCTCCAGGTCTACGTCTATGTGAAATGGGAACGCCTATATAAAACGTCGTTCCATGCTATACAGGGTCTTTCGTCGTCGCTCTCTCACACATTATGCCACCATTATTGCTTGCCCAGCCTTTGGTGGCCATCTTACTGATAATTTATTTTGGTCATAGACATTGTCTGGCGTATTCTTCAACGCAAAATGAAGAGAAAAGGGTTTCCTCTACCCTCGGGACCCCCTCAGGTTCCACTTCTAGGAAACGTGTCTTCAGGGAACCTTGGAAAATACACACGGAATAGCATACCATCTATGGTGAGCATGATCACACGATGTTACATCGTAGCCCAAATACTGAGCATACTAGGCGACCTATTTTACCTCCGCCCTCTGGACCAGGGCATGGTGGTTCTGGGATCGAAGCGCGTCGCCGTGGAACTGCTCGAGAGGCATTCGCAAATTTATTCAGGTCGACCATTCGTCGCTTCACACGAGGGCCGAGGCATGAGTGTATATTGCGTATTCGGATGATTAAAATCGATAGCACTCACTTGCTCGATATTGTTCTTTACCTTACACATGACCTAGACTGCATCTTTACCTTCGCCCACTACGGCGAACACTGGCAATCGTGCAGGCAGATCATTCATCAGACATTTTTTGCCGGTGCCTCTTTTACCCTGCAGCTTCGCAACGCTCGACAATTCAACATGAACTCAAACATGATCCAAAACACCTATCGGTATTTGCATCATGTAAGCAATGCTCTTTGCCAATTACTAATCCTACGTCGATATCTTACCTTCCTTTGCCGAGATCCAGTACCGCCGTCTCATCATCCGCTGCGTAGGACTACGAAATGAAAGAACAAGACGACCCCCTGGTGTGCATATTCGAACATTTCACTGAGGCCGCGGTGCCAGCAGCCATTCCAGAACAGGTTTTCCTCTCAAGCCGTTCCCATTTCGTAAGCACGCTCTCCCGCAGAGATCACTCAAAAGCGTTCAACTGAATGTCCACTGGCATGTTATTCAAGTGTTTCACACCCCCAACTGGTTCCCTGGATCTTTCCTCCAGAGTTTGTCTTGACGCTGAAAAGGCAGCCGTATCCACCGTCATCGGTATGTAAAACAAATCAACCTTTCGTATGCAGTGAGGCTCGGAAATGGATTACTCACTTACTGCTTACTGCAATAGCGGCAGAAGCGGTGCGTCTTGCTTTGCCATGGTCCTGAATACACACAGGTATGGAAGCGCGCCCAGGCACAGATCAGTACGGTCGTCAGAACCGCGATTTCGGCAATAATACTGCATTGCCGTGTGTCGACGCTATCATTCGTGAGACTGTTCTGTGGCGGCCGGCTCTTGGTAAGGTGGTTCTACGCTCTTGTCCTGGGGCAGATTGGCATCTAACGTCTCGATGATTCAGGTCGTTCACTAGGCGTGTAACACGACGGGTGATTCATTCCAAAGGGTATGCCTCTTTGGGAGATGGCAGTTGACTATGCGGAACGCCGGAAACAGGCGCGATGGTAGTCGCGAATGTATAGCAAGCATCGATTTCTCGATCTCGTCACAATTCAGTGGGCTGGCAGTTGATACCCCCTTTTTGGCTAAGACCATGTCCCGCGACAAAGCCTCCTTCCCAAACGCAGAAAATTTCGCTTCAGAGAGGTACCTACGTTGAACGAGAATAGTCGAATAGATTTTGCATTTGTATTTGGGAGGGGGAGTTGCTCTGGTACGTTTGAGTTCACTCGGGTTGCCACGACGGGTGGACTGCAAATGGCTGACATATTTATCTTGTTCTTTGTACACTGATCAGGACGGCACGCTGGGGATGCGTCGCCCTTCGTATCCGTCTCCACGATGCTCGTCACGCTTGGATTCCATGCGCTCCAAAACGGAGACGTTGTACCAGGTAGCCGGAGGGCCACACGGTGCCAGAGGGGAGGTTGGCAGGGTCCATCATGATGCGGGTGTTGCCGGGTAAGGTTTAGTAGCGTAACCGGGCTTAGTCGGCCCTTGTGCCCTCTCTCTGTAGAGCGCCGTCGTGCGTAGGGCCACTCCCTCTGTTCCTCTCCTGCCTGGTCCAACGTCCGAGGCGACGACCTTCACCTTGTGTCCGAAGTAAAGCGGGTAAGCGGGATCACTCCGTAAGGAGGGTTCATCATGGTGCATCCTCTAGCCGCCCGGAATCTTTCCCGTGTCGCATCTCTCCACATCGACAAGTTGTATTCGGAGCACGTTGTCAGTGGTCTTGCGAGACGATGGAACGAGAATGAGTCGAAGCCCGAGAGACGTTAAAGTCATAGATGTCGACGTACATCGTTGGGCTACTATAGGAGGTTTTCAGAGAACATGGAATTGATTGACATGTCAGATGTATTGATGTTCGTTTCCTTGAGCCTTTCCGTATGATGTTCAAGTGCTGTCGTCATTGGCACGCGCGATTCGGACTCGGAGTAACACGGACACAGACACCTTTTTTGGTAATATCTGTTCTTGTAAACTTCTAAACACAGTAGTAACACCGGACCGAGCACGGAGCGACAGCATCGATATCCTTCCTCCTACACACGACGACGATGGCACCCTTTCTTGAGACAGTAAAGGCCAGTATGTCCCCACCTCCCTGCCATTTGGAAGTTAACCTTCTATTTTGTGTTTCAATCGTGTCATCCATTCACCTTGTATAGTGCTTTTCCGACGTGCCTATCACAGATCAAGGCATCGATACCGCTGCTTTCCTGGAAGCTTCAGAGGGAGTCGTGCGCTTGTTCAGTACGTGTGCCTTTTCCCTCGTCCATCGCCTACCTGGATGTTGATGATCCCATGGTGTTCGCTATCGCCATCATCAATACATAGAACTTCTACAGAACACTGCGTTCGTGCCCGTCGTGAGCGATCTCGAAGGCAATATCACGGTGTGTTCCTGTTTCATCCCATCCCATCATCGACACATCCTTTTTTTTTTGTTCGACGATCTTCCTGTTTCTCCTCTCACACACGCCTACATATCCATAAATCTCTGTCCATCAGAAAGTTCGGGCTAGGTTCTTGGCTCTGCCCGAGGCATCCGTTACCCTCGAGGCCCTCGTCCTGAACGAAAAATCTGAGAAGAAAAACACTGCAACGGAAGGACTCATGTGGCTCCTCCGGGGCCTCCTGTTCACGCACCAGTCTCTCCATGCCGCACAGAGCGACCCGAACATCGAGCTCAGCAAGGCATTCACAAAGGGGTACGAGGCCAGCTTGAAGCAGCACCATAACTTTGTCGTCAAGGGTTTATTTTCGGTGCGTTACATTCTCTTTTGTGTTCTCGATTTCGTTCCCGTCGTCGCCGCTGCCCTTTCGGTTTCATTATCTCTTTTTATTTGTTCTCTCTCTCTCTCTTCCTTTGGTGCTCCTGTCTGATTCGAGTCATCGTGTTTGACTGGACGCATGGGTAAACCATCGTACAAACAACCCAGATGGCAATGAACGCGTGCCCGAGACGTACAGATTTCTATGCGAAGCTTGCCGCGGACACAGACAGTAGCAGCGCATCTACCGCGTCGGCAGACATAGTCAGCCAGGCGCTGGACAAGTGGCTCGAGGGATTGGACAAGGTCGTTATGCAGATGCAAAAAGTGTACAAGGAGAAGGGGTACGGGAAAATATAGTCTGTTTTTTGGGTGAGGATACTTTACGATAGGTCCAGTGGGTCCATCGACAACCCAATAACGATCCACGACTACTACACGTCGACTGTATGCACGCTGTCCATCAACTCCTCCAACGACGTCTCTGCCCGCATCTGAACGTTGATCCCTGATAAGACTGTCCGTCACAACACGTTTGTACAGCATGTTCCTATATTTTGGTCAATCCCGTCATTCCAAGTCCTAAGTCCCAAAGACTGAAACACCCACAACTCACGAAGCCACCACAGCATTCAACAACTCGTCATGCACAAACGCCACTATCTCCGCATTGCTCGGCCGATCTGTAGGCTTGAATGCCCAACACGCCATCATGAACTGCCACTGCTCGTCCGACACCATCGAACTGGTGACTACACCGCACGACGTCGAGCCGATGGAGGAAACCATTGGGGAGGTCGGGTTCGGATTCGTAGACGACCCGGGACGGCGCGGTAGCTCGCCATTATATATGGCCAACAGCACGCGTTCGTCCCGGACGATGTAGTGGTAGGGTACTTTGCCAGTCAGGACCTACATGGATACGATCAAGGGTGTATGCGTCAACAAAATTGTGGTCGTCGCAGACAACGCGCGCACGGACGCACCTGTAACATAATTCCCCCAAACGAATAAACATCGCTCTGCAACGTCGGGAAGATCTTGTATGACTCCTCGTCTTCCTTTTTTCCTTCGCCATAACCATAACCATAGCCTTTGTCGTTCTGCTCGGGAATGTATAATAACTCGGGTGCGGTATAGCGTAAAGTCCCCTTGACCTGATACGTCAACGCGATCGACGACAATCGACAATCCGAAATCCGAAATGCACGCCCGGCCGCTGCCGTGAATGAGGACGTTGGACTGCAAAAAATAGTGGATACGACTAACGGTCAGACCGAAACCGCACCCAAAGCTGAAAACAATCAACGTACACCAGAGATATCGCCGTGCACGATGAATTTTGAATGCACTACAATCCAGGGTGGATCATGAGAGGTTCAGAATCTCCCGCCTAGCAACCAAATGACTCACGATATTGCAGCCCCAAAGCGACGTCGTTGATCTGGATAAGGTCCCATCATATTCGTCAAAGACGCGCATATCGTGAGGCACTCACGATCCCAAGCCGTTGTTGTGGCGTCAAGTCTTCGTGCCGACGCACGATATACTCCGTCAAAGACCCATTCTCGACCCACGGACACACCATCGCCGGAAACTCTCCATACGCGGTGGTCGTCCCAAGCAGCGGTATCACGTTCCGGTGGTGGAGTGTCAACCAGAGGTTGATCTCCCGACGAAGGCGCTGCCCATAGGGAAGTTTCCAGCTCTTGAATGATGGCAATAATACACACCCGCCGTTTTGATTGATCGTCTCCCTGAGCCGTGTACCTTCTAATCACCTTGATGGCGACCTGCGTTGAAACGACGGGTGAGTTTAAACCATAGCCATCTAGTCGACACGAAAACGCAACGCAACTCGCATGGCCCGCCCGTTCAGGCGGATAGTACCCCGGTAAATGTCGCCGTGGCTACCACCGGTGACCGGATTGCTGTCTTCTGTGACGATACTGCCGGTGAGATCGTGGGTGGGGTCGGATAGACTGCGTGATATAAATTTAACTTGAGACAAACCCATCTTGAGACATGGTACCTACATTTCCTGAATAAAACTTCCATTTTCGCTTTCCCCGGCTGGACTCCGTGGACTGCGTGGCCGCTAAAAAAAATCGGCGTCTTAACAGTCGAATTACTCGACGTAGACATACTTGTGCGCTATTGCTTCGTCGAACATCGAGAGGATGTAACTATATAGGAAACCAAGCATGAAAGCAAGGGTATGTAAATGCGCGAGCGAGGACTTACCCGCGATGGGTCTTCCTGTTGAAACGATTGTCGAATTATCAGCTGGCCAAGTACTCCATCCGAAAGGGCAACTCACTACAGGCATATGGGACGAAGAGCTCGACGATTGCGAGCCATTATCTGTGATCACAGATTCTGCACGAATCTTTCCTTTTACAGACGGCTAGCGTATGCTGTAATGCGTCGATGAACCATTGGAGAACAAGGGGAACCTACGCCTGGAGGTTGTGAATCGGCGATCTGTATAAATGAGTTGACCGCTAATGATAATCGCAAGGTTCGTTCCAGACGTACCGAACCGCTCTGATCAGGGTTTTTACGGAATGAACCCAATATGCGATCGCCCCAAGAACTTCTGTTTGTGGAGGAACTACTATCTGTAGCCTCATGCTAAAAGAAGACAATGAATATGGACGTAATGGGACACAAAAAGTGAAGAGACTCGCATAGCTAGGTGGTGGCTGTGGGCGATTCCGGTGTGCAGTCTGTATGCGGCAAAACGATGTCAGTCTTACATATCGATCGAAGCAACGGCATACGTGTACATCAGAAGGACCGGGGTCCCTGGAAGTGTCAACCCATGTTGTGAACTGAGCCCGAGGATGACCGTTTTGTTGCTGTGCGAGGGGTTCAGGCTGGCAATTAGGCAGACGAAACACCATAAGCGTACTGATCTGTTGGGCTCTGGAATAAATGTTCGAAAGAGGGCTGGGGCAATGGTCCTTAGGTCCCATACGCGAATATGGGAATCCCGTGTCCCACTGACGAGGAGACTATCGTCGGGTGATATCGAGATGGAATGCACTTTGACGTCGTGCGGAAGACTAGGTCCAACTTGCTGAAACGTCTCGGCCTCCCAGAGACGAACTGTTTTATCCCAGGACGCGGTCGCGATGAAACTGGCACTATGGGAGAGGACGATGGAGAAAACGACGTCGCCATGTCCATCATGTCTGGCGACCAGGAGCCCAGTACTTGAATTATAACGCTTGATGCTGCCATCGATGCACCCAGTAAAGAGGCTGGCCCCATCAGGCGACCACGCGAGCGACCATGCCTGCTCCGTGATGTCAATCCTCGACCACGTAGCGTTATCCCAGATCTGCACGACCTCCCGGTTACAGATCGCGATGTTCTTCCCGTCCGGAGAATAGCACATGCACCAGACTGCGTCTCCGTGCCCCTCAAATGGACCCGCGACCTGTTCGAGCCGTGGAACGGACCACACCAACATCGTCCCATTCTGTGCGCCGCTCGCGAGCCTGGTTGAATTGGGAGAGAACGAAAGTGATTTGATTGAGGCCTGGTGCCGCACAGTCGACCTGATGACATCTTGGGCGGGCCTGTGGAGATCGACGAGCCTCACCTTGCCGTCCCGACCTCCGACGGCAATCCAGCGTCCGTTGGATGAGACGGCAACGGCGCAGACAATAAGCTCTTTGACGATGGGTGTGTGCCCGTCTGAGAGATTCCAGAGACGGACGGTGCTGTCCTCGTCAGATGCGCTGATTACTTGGTCGTTGGATAAAAAGGCGACAAACGCCGCGCTTCCGTTATGCCCTCGCAGCACCCTCGGGGCAGGAGGTCGAGTGCGATGTGGGACGAGGTCGGCGAGGTGCGGTGACATGAACCCTGAGAAGGAGAAGAAAGAAAGGAAACCACACGCCTTGCAGCGGCGAAGTAGCGGACCTGGCACGTGTCTCGTTTTCGTTCCTCGATCGTATGAATTCCAGGTACTATCATTATATAATCACGAACTTACATCCTACTACTAATGCTTCAGCTGCCACTCTACCTCCCCCCTGATGCTTTTCAGCATATCCTCCGTGGTCTGTCTCGGCTTCCACCCAAGAGCACGCACTCGGCTCGACCTGCACCTACAGTTCGTTCCCATGAAAGGCAGCTGACCGTTTGATCAGCACAATTATAGATAAAAACGGTGCCTCTCGGACACATACGAAATCATATTTCTTGTAATCTTCTTCGGTAAACGCGTTTGGCTCCGCCGTCTCGCTCACGCCCAACCCATGCAGCGCTTCTCCGACCTTGACCGACACGTCTCTCAACAAATGGTGGCCGTTCTCGCCAAAGTAGAGCCCCTCGTGGCCATGACCAGCTTTTCCCTCTAAGATAGCATCGTATAGGACAATGTACAGATCCGCGACTGTGGAAGCGGATGTGAACCTGGTCAAGACCCTAGTAGCAGCAAATAAGCACAGGAACTTACCATCATCAATGTGCACGTTTGGCCAAAAGTTCAACCCCTTCCCGACGTATCCGGCGCGCTTCCTTGCAATACTTGCGGTGACAATCAACGGGATCTGAATAGAATTCCTGTGCTGAACCCCGAGATCCACCAGCTTCCCAGAAGCAAGGCCATAGATCGTGGAGGGCAGAACGATATAAGTCTTCACGTATCCTTGTAATCATGAGTGAGGAGGGAATCGTGGAAAATGTGTTCATTTACCAACCTTCTTCATCAGCGGCAAGGATAAGCTTGTCAACATTCCGGTGAGGTTGAGCATCTTTGATCGTGTCCAGCTTAGCTACTTCTATATCATCCCAAACCGTATCGGTCGCATAGTTTCCTTCCGTGTAATCGACGATGACAGCTAAAAGAAAAAAAATGGGCCAATAAACAACGAACCCTTACCAAGGTGCGCACCAGTTCCAGACTATGAGTGCCGACGCGCGTTAGAGGATAGATAATCCATTTCAACAACAACGCTCACCGTATGAATAAGAATAGGGACTTTGCCAGTTGTCTTGTGCCTCGTCTTCAAACCTCTCAAGATTGCGGCGCACGCCTCTGCGTTATCCGAATCCGCCTAAACCAAGAACCGACAACGACCACATCAGACTAGCACGGTCGTTCCGGTCGTGTTTGTACGTACACAGGCAAATATTATGTCGCTCAGACTGGCCTGTTTCTCGAGAAGCGCATGGTCGTCGTAGGAACCTACGACTGTCTTGACACCAATTGACTCAAAGGCAGGGACCTTATCCGCCTTGCGAACGAGGGCGGTAATCTCAGATGTCGTAAAAGTTGGATGCCTCAAAAGGCGATCGAGCACGGAACCAGCGACATAACCTGGCGGGGGAATAAACAATTAGCCAAGGGTAGCCGATGACGCAACAGAGGGAACATACCAGTCGCGCCCGTGACGAAGACTTGGGTCTTGGAAGCCATCGACGAGAAGCTAGAAAATATACAAGTGATTCAGAAGGTGGCGATATGATGATCCTGAGTTGGCGTTGTATAGCCCCTTTTTATATTACCATGATGCAACACAAACTTCGAATGACCAAGCATACATGTGCTTCATAAGCTGACCTCACTCTTGCGCCATCTTGCTTTACAACCACACACATGCTCGCAGATGCTTCTCGAACGCGATCAATGACTAGAATCCTCACTCGAAACCTTCATATCATCTACATCCAGGCCGATCCGAACTGCGATCCGCTCTCAGAAGAGATAGCGGCCTTCATTCAAGAAAACGACGCTACATATC
>JBBPLX010001006.1:0-12420 GCA_038090015.1 Leccinellum albellum
GGGGTCAACCAATGACAATCGAAAGAGGAGTGAGCTCATACGATTGGTTGTGGAATATGAGGGGGTCAATTTGTTCATAGATAGTGAGGTCCGCATGCATGTAGCTGTTGGTGCTACTACTCAACTTTCCAGCGAGTCCAGGTGAGAAGTGTGACGTTATCCAATTGCGTTAAGATGTGCTCCAGTAAACGACGGACTGCCCGCATGTTCTTGCAACATATAATCGGGAGTGTGACATCAATGATACAAAACGGACAACGTACAATGTCTTCCTCCCGCTTTGTTAGGCGCTTCGGAGCGAGGTACAGCTTCCAGCGCATCCTCGTCGGCCCCGGCCGAAGTGTTGTGTTTAGAAGTGTGACCTTCTAAGGTGCAAAGGCCGAGGGAACCAACAACGGGTAATGGAAGTATTCTCTAGTAGAAGACTTACTAGGAAAGCGAGCTTGAGAGATTGAGAGCTAAGCGAGGTTAATCTGATCTGATAAGATAGATAACCTGTTGTATTACAGTGAGCGGCGATAGACCGCTTTTATACTGATAACACTGTATGTACATATGTACGTATAGAATGTTCCATAGAAAGATTACTAAGTAGCTTATGGAGCATTAGTAAGTGTATCAGTCATCCGCAGTAAAGGCTATGCTTCAACTAGCGAATGGCATAAGTATCTCTTATCTAAACCAATCAGAGAGACGATAAGAATAGAATAAAAGATAAGAAGAAGTTCGTAGAATGTTCTATAAAGAAACATCTAGAACGTTCTCACAACAGATCATGTGACATGGTCTATGAAGACACATGACATGGTCTAGAAGCGGTGGCTGTGAAACAGAGTCCGAAAGTCACCATTTCAACATTGTGACAGCCTCAGTAGCAAAGACGATTGTGAGGGATGTGGTAGTCCATAGATAACAGATTCTCGGCTCAGGGCGGATGTGCACAAGGCCGAACCGATTGCGGGTAACCATGGAAGAGCACAACTCGAATATGGGGTGTTGTTCGAAAGCTGCCACTTGCATTGCCATATCGTACAGATGACCGGTAATGATGTTGATCAGTGCTTGGGGTATGTCATGGACGGTCTGCTTGACCACCTAATGAATCAGTAGAACCAAAACAACCCTGTATCTCTGTACAGAATCAGCCCACTGTGTCGTTGGTGCAACATGAATGAGAACGACCCACTCTGAAATAAGTCAAGCGAAGTCTCCATACTCAAAAACATCATCTGAGAGCGTCAAATGTCTCCCTGTAACGCCCCAGGCCATGCAATATCGCATGTTTCCTTATATATCCTTTGTAGTGGTCGTGTTGAATGATCTGATTGTATAGTCAGCGCTGTCGGCATGCTGATCTACTCATACCTGAGGGCATCTATGAGTTTGTCCTTCAAGAAGCCTACTCACGCCTTGGAGTGGTATTATTGACAATCAGTTGTCGGGTAAAACGAGTGGTCTCGAGTAGAATTTGATGTTGCGTCATGGCTCCTCGAATTCATTTCTGAGTCCGAGTCACCCTTTTCCAGTGGTTCGGTACAATGTTTTCGAAATTCTGGAGAGCCTCAGAGTAGCTCTAAGTCGCGGATATAACTACTCACCAAGTTCCCGCTGTCATCTCTCATCGAGAGTGCTTTGTCTCCTCTGACAGCTTGTTTGATATCTTTCGGAGATATTCGATCGCCTCCGTAAGACGATCTGCCTCTCTAAGACGATTGCAGACTAGCCGATAAACACGACACCTTGAAACCTTGAACTAAATGAAACAGAATTTAACATACAATTATAGATGACCAAATGAACCATACCTTGTCTGTGGCATCCAATGTCTCGCGTGGGGAGCAATGAACGAGTGTCATTCTCGTTCAAAAGTGCTTCATCATGCGGATCGGACCTTGACACCTTATCTCCGATTTCCTGCAGCTGTGATACACATCGGTGCGTGAATTCTAACGGTAAGGATTGGATATACCGTCATAGAACAAGATGCATTAGCTTACCTTTCAATCCATTACCTTGTTATGCCCCAGACCCTTCATCATATTCGCAAAATGTTATACGACCGTCTGCGTAGAATGTTTCACATTCATATTTCTTGTCATATACCCGGAGGGCTTGCGGTGAACTAGTTACCGAGTTCCTGGACGGGATAGCTCGAGATCATCGGTTTTGTGTACAGTAGATGCTGAAAATGCATATCTAAATTGAGTGCATCGGGTTGATACGTTGCTCCAGGCCATTGGCCATCCATGGGCCGAGCGCGACGGGGCATGCTGCACCGGCACACTCACTTCACTTGGCGGAGGATATACTAACCTGGATGCTGCACAAGGCCAGCGGGGCCTGTTGCGCGTGTATAAGGACCGGGAGGTAGTACAGCACCACGCGGAGGTCCTGGTGAAGGCGTAGCTCTTGCATACAACCCAAGCGTCGACAGCGAAACAGACACCAATGAAGGCGACATGTGTTGTGCCCCGCCTATGTGCAGGGAGGTGACAGAACCGCCTGACTCAAAGCAGGGCAGGGTCTCACAGACTGAGGGTTGCGTCCCTGCGCTGGTTGTACCGTTGACTCTGCACGCTCGTGGGTCGTGGAGGAGAAACTTGAGAACCTGACAGGAACACGGGACCAGGCGTAGGTGGTGACTGCGTCGCGAGTCAGAGTCGTTAGTCGAGATGATTTGAAACATACTGTTGTCTTCGCATAGTGCCCTGACTTCCCGGGTTGACTGATCGACTGAGCCTCGAGACACTACAAGCACGCTGTGGCATTCCTTATCCGATTCGTCGAGGTGAGTGATTTTGCGATCTAATAAACAGGATTGTTAAATGATGTGAGGTCAGAGAGAACATACTTGAAGTTTCATTCTGTGTACGAAGGAACTTGATAATGTCATTGAGGCCTGTCTTCTCCTATTTGGATATAGCAAGCAGGGTACGTAATTCCTGGAAAAT
This sequence comes from Leccinellum albellum, assembly GCA_038090015.1. NCBI lineage: Eukaryota > Fungi > Basidiomycota > Agaricomycetes > Boletales > Boletaceae > Leccinellum > Leccinellum albellum. Next base: position 2,952 of record JBBPLX010001006.1, read on the forward strand.
TTCCTCCGGATTGCTATATGAAGATCTGGTGCGAACGAATGTCAGTGCAGTAGAGTCATGTAGTCAATAAGCGTACTATGACAGAAGTTGTGTGCACCCAAGCACCGAATTTCACGCTCCAAGAGTACCTGTGCAAAGGACAAACCAATAAAGACGGGATCTTACACGTGCAGCGTTACTCACCTTATTGTGGTATGGTGATGGAAGGATCTCACAAAGATGCCGCAACATAATTTCCTTGTTTCCAGCGATCGCAATGGTGCAGCTTGGCGAGATGGTCACGGACCAGATGCCGTGGGAGTGGTAGATGATGACCTGATCTGTCGGTGTGCTGGTGTGTCTCAGTGTCCTAGAGTGAGAGTGATGAATGAGCCGAGGGTGCGATGATTGTGTCATCGCATGCCAGTGCGATGCACCTTGGTCTGTCGTTGCTGTGAATAGGCCATTCCACGAATGCCTTCCTAGCGGACATGTCGAGACAATAAATGTTGCCGCCTTTGGAGAAGCGGCAAAGAGGTGGTTAGAGTCGCCTGCCCAGCAAAGGATTTGTTGTAACCCGAATGTGAAAGTCTAAGAGGAGGCCATCGTGTCTGTTGTAGATCTGAACAGAGTCGAGAACGTCCAGGATATTATGGGACATGTCACGAGAAATGGAGTTAACGCGGCGACTTAATGCACGGCGTGCTGAGTAATCCCCAACTCCCATGTGTACTCCACTTATCCAACTGTGCCGGCGAGCTAACACCCAACCACAGGAAGAGGAAGAGGAAGAGGACTCGCTTGAAAATGCGATCGTTACGACTCTGCCGCTTATTCAGCCAACTGACAATATCTCCTGCCTCGCCATTCCTCGTCAGGGTGAACAAGGGAAGCACAGTCGTCTTGGCTTGCACAGCAGGCCAAATCAGAGCCAGTGAGGGCTATTCAGTTTACCGAGAGCCTGTGAAGAAGTAAATAGATGGCAGCCTTCAAGTAGACTCAAGCATCCCCTTCGAACTGAGGTGGCTCATTTCACCAGCCGAGTTCATAATCGTGCAGCATCATCTCGTCGAGGGTAATAAATTCCTTCACGACATCAGCCCCCTGATGCTGCCCTTGACCGACACCCCGTCGAGCTCGAGCGATCCAATCCCAATCCGCTCCCCCCCACGTCACACATCCACTAATTCCCTGGCCTCGTATGGTCGCACGTCCGCGTTGAGCGTCCTGATGGTGATATGTGTCGGGCGTTTTGGCTTTCTTCTCTTTCTCCCTCTTCTCCTTTTCCGCTCTTGTTCCCTTGTTCCCTACCCTCACCAGGATGTACCCCTTGGCGACCGTGACTGCTTCCTTGATCTGCTCCCTCGTAGGCTGCTCCAACCCAAGTACGCCCACACACCCCTCTACCGCACGCCCGACGACATCCTTGAGTGCCTCACGGACGTCTATTTCCACGTACTCGTCCACCTCCAGATCCTCAAGCCCCTCCACTTGGCGGATGAACCGCTAGACAATATCTCTGTGTGACTTTCTGACCTCATCTGCCCGGAGCGTCTGGTGCTTGTCCCCGCAGTCGACGATGCGGTGGCCGCATACTCGAACGAGCGTCGCTAGCAGGTGGTGGTCTAGGAACCAGTTGAGTGCGAGTAGGCATATGGGGGCGGGTGGAAGCTGCAGACAGATTCGCATAGTTCTGTCCGGTGTCACCATATGTAGTTATTTCTGCAGTGATCAAGTACGTGTATATCTCAAAATTGCAGAATACACACGTACTTGTCAATGACGGTGTCATGTTTTTGGAGGAGCTTGACAAAATTTTTGAGAAAGATTGGAGCAGAATTCTTGGCCTGCACGTCGTCACGTTGCGTGTGTCCGAACTTGAAGAAATGGGTGAGCGATGGAAACCGAGGTCTTGCCTGAATTCAAGAGAGTATTGACTCAAAACGTAATCGAAAGTGCATATACGGACTCACCGCACCCTGGAATAGCAACGGGGACGATGATCGTCTTGCCAAACTCCTCGTGATCGGCCTGAACGAACTCCTCGAGGTCGGGTAAGCCGGTTGTGCCCTGCTGAGTGTCCTACTAGCTCAGGAATCACTCCCTCGTTGCGATAATCCCCTTGCCGTGTAGATAACTGTCGAACGTGCTCTTGTATGTCTTGATCTCGTTCTTGACCCACTTGAGGCAAACTTGCGTCTCTCGGCTTTTCATCTTCGACTTTAGTTTAGCATCGTCGAGCGATCCCTTGGTGGACAGGAGCAACTTGGTAATTTCGCGCCAGTCGCAGTACATCATGTATGGCTCGTCGAACTTGACCTCTTCACCTGGAAGAAGAGCGAGGAGTCGGTCAGGTATGGCGATTGCTTCAAGTCAACGCGTGAGGTCGAGGTCTTGCCGTGCTTGGGATCGATGATGTTCGTGAGGACGACGAACCTTTTGAGCGGTTCCTCCTTCCACTGTTCTGTCTTAGCAGCCTCGTCTGTAGAGGTCTTCACTTGCTCAAGCGAGTTGTATTCAATGGTCTTCATCCTCCAAAAGACCCACTTGTCTGTGAACGCATCGACGACGCAAGCGGTAAGCGTGTGGAACTCGCCACACGACTTGTTGATGCCATGCAGGTAAAGGCCAGACTTTTCTGGTGGATGTGCGAGCACGTGTTCTTCAAACTGGTCATCGCAGAGCTGGCAGAAAGGGATGTCATAGAGGAGCAAAAAAGACACGTAGTCACTCTACAGGCTGTCCTTGAGTGAAACGAAACATACCTCTGCTACCGCTGTCCAGTTCTTATCCCAGAGTACCACAGTGAGTTGGTTCTCTGTCTTGTCCCTGGATGCAAGGTGCATCTCAAGCCATCTACAGTGGCCGGCCTGCGAGTGTGACTCTGGAGCGTTGTCCATCTCGCCTAGGGCGTGTTTCGCCGTGACAATTAAGTGGAGGGCGAGATGGCGGCAACAAAGATGATGCATCCGTATATGCGCCAAATGAGGATCACTGTCGACGCGCGCGATTCGATGAATGGCAAAACAAAACAGGATCTGTAGTGGAAAGTGTCTGTAAAAGAAATGGAGATGAACACCTGTCCATGACACCTCACCGATATTGAAGAACTTATTGTATCCGCGTGCGACGATCTGATAGCGAGGAGGCCGTTGGTTTCGATTGCCACTACCCTTTGTTTCCGTCCCTCACAGCTCTCTGGTGAACAGACCTCGAGTGTCGGAAATGGCGATGGCATGTCGTAATACTTGAACTCTTTCATTTTCTAGCTGTGGATCATCACTAGCGGTCTAACAGCACCGGAATACATTCAATCGGATGAGCCGGGGTGACTTTTGAGAGATCCGGTGCAGATCTGCGACAAACTGTGAATCTGCAAGGTCGAAACGTTGGTACTTCAACAAGTGGGAAATCGTGGGTATTCCACTGGCAAGTACGCCGAATGAAACGTACCTTCTCAGGAAGTATTCAATCAGGACAACAAATCTGTGCGTCAGGGGACACATAACGACATGACAACCTCATGATGCAGATGCGCGGTACCAAATGTTCTGACCTAGTTATGTGCTTCATCGGGGGAAAAGCAGGATACAGTGGTATTCGTCAGAAAGAATTTACTGAGAAATAGGAACATACGGTCAAAGACAGTGAATGGACTCCGACCTGGCGAGTGGCCAAGACAGGAAGTTCGCAAATCCAGGATGGATTTGAGCCTTGAAAGTAGGCCACTGAGAGGGAAGGTGTTTTGGACACAGATTTATAGTCTGGTCACGGTAGTAGTTGCCAGCCTGAGTGGGAACGGGTCAAAATTACATAATATAACGCAGACTCCGACCCACAAATTTCTTTCCGATCTACTTCCAAGCCTGCAAACTTGTCAACTTAAGGCCTTTCGCCATTCGCCCGGATCTACAGTCTCGGCCTCTGCGCATTCGCGCCAGTGGCCATCCCCGTCGGTCTATCGGTGAAAACGACGGGTCGATACCAGCCCCAGATGTGGGCTGCCTGGGCGGTCGTGCTCATCGCTATGGGTCTGTTGAGCGTCCTTACAGCGGACTCCGAGTCGGCATCGGATATGGTGGGAACGAGGGATTGAGCACGAACCACGGGGTCAGCGTGGATATCAAATGGTTTCCAGAAGAGTCGGAGCTACACTTCGAGGTCCCACCCCCGAAACTTTTTCCAGAGATTCCACGCCAAGATGCTACATGCAACGGAAAAGGTAGACATTAGCACCCCATTCGCATTCATTCTCGCAATGTCGCATGGACGAGACCGGGATAGAGGGGACAGAGAGGACGAGACGTACGCAAAGAAGTAAATCATGCCTTCTACGACGAACAAATTCATGAACCGTCCCAATTGCCACTATTTTGTGGTTCCGTACATTCGAGCCGATCGCCTCGTGAATTGGACGGGCACTAGTGTGCACATCAATGCAGCGTGTAGGAGTTGACAGAGGCCAGACACTTTATTCCAATAGGTAGAAACAAAGCCGAGCTCGCAAAACGAGAAGTCCAGGATCTGAGCGACATTCACTGTGGAACGTTAAGCAGTAGATGGTCATTGAAGCAGAATATTGTCCATTGATGAGACTCTAGTACACACCTGCAAAAAGTCTTCGGATTGCTGTAGATAATGCATGCGATGATTAAACAAACTATTTCTGCGAAATAGGAAGAGAGGAGAACACAGTATAATCCTCGATAGATCGTATAGTGCCCACAAGCATAGGATCATCATCACTGCAACCAATATCGTCTCGCGTCGTCGTTTTCATGAGTATAATGACTCACGATCGGCAGTGCATATATACAGAAAGATTGGCCATATACTGAAGATCTCATGTGCTGTACCTGGGAATTGTCCCTAACCGAGCAGACATGCCTTCTTCAGATAGTCCAAGTCAATTCGTTTTATTACCACCTTTTTGAGTTCCAGACTTACGAAGGGCAAGGACACTAATGAACCACCAGGAAGTTAGCATTTGATGCATTGTGATTTTCAATGCGGACGCACATGAAGCCACAAAGCCCGAGATATCGCATCTCTGTACAACATATATATGTAGTCATCGGGATGACAGACAACCAACGGCTGAACGTACAATAACAAAGAGTGCAGACACCGAAGTCCAGGGTTTGTTCTGAAGTCACGTTAGACACATTGCCGGTTCTTAAGAAAACGTTGAGCTCGAACCCAAACGCATTCTATCTACACACATCGTGAGGCGCGTGCAAGATCACCACCAAAAATGAAGCGAAATACCACTTGAAAGCGTGAGGACTACAGTCACTAAATTCAGCCCAATGGATAAAACTAAAATCCATGCAAGAAGGCATTACTGTAGTCATATGTGATGGCAGTCATGATCACGACTGCGACTCCTTTCGTGAGTCTAGTGGTTGGGTCCGAATGAGAACGGACATACGGATAACATAATTAGACAGCTGAAGGGTTGCCAGGTTTGCCTGCAGTTGCAGAGTCCATTGCGGGTGGTATACCGAATGAGTGTGCTGGTTCAAAAAAAATATGGAAAAAATCTGGGCATACTAGGACGAAAGCTAGAGAAAGTGTCGTAGACCGTAAATAAACGCCGGTTCGTAAAGTATATTGCCGAATGGGTAGTATTACATAAGTTCGAAAACTTGAGAATCTAAGATACTAAGGGTCTCAAGTCCACTTGACTCGCAGATAATTGACGCAAGCTTTGACGTTGTCAGCTCGAAGCTGACAAACGGCTACGAACCGTTTCCCCTCACGCAGGAGACCATTCATTAGAAGAGGTGGCTGGCTTCAAGTTGGAGCAACTTGTGGACACAGCATACCCGTAAATGTGATAACAATGTTCTTTGTCTCTCGCGCTCCTCTACGATCTGTTCATTGCTTCCCAACGCTACTTGAATCCCCCACTCATCACGTACATTGCAGAGTTTTTCTGACATAGGTAGCTTTGGCTTGGTCTCGGCACCGGGTACATCTATCTCATATAGTCCGGAAGCGATGATCATGAGTTCTTCTCATCCGTTTCATTTTACATCTGGGTCGCTCTACGTGACGATCATATACCCACTGCTGTTGGCCACGCAAAACGCACCTGCGGTGGCGCAGTGTGGTTCTTCCATTCGTTTGCAGGCGTGAGTTCCGAGTCTTCATCCTGCTCGTTGGATTGCTTACTTCGTGGTCTCTGCTGGATGATCAATTCTATCCATCCATTAGGTCTGGGTGTCATGTCCAGGAGCACGGTTCTGCAAAACGAGCTCTCAAAGATGTTTCCCGCGTCGTTCAGCGACAGTAGTCGATGCGGCCCAACTAGTGTCACCATAGGTCCCTACGTGCTCATTCCTGAGCTCAGGCATCAGGTCCAAAGTGCAAGACGCGTTCGATGCAGTGTGCGCCATCGGGCCGTGGCGTCCTTATCCATGAGAGGACTTCCGCTTACTCATGCACCTGATATAACCTCGGGCCACTCAATCGAGCACGGAGACAAAGACTAGGGCCGAGCGGAAGGATAGGGGAGTTGTCGTGACCCTGCTAGTTAAATATGTTGTACTGCTACATTTCACTTACTTAATTGTAGTGCGCAGTTCCTTGTGCGACTTATCTCGTGCCAAGAGACGAATGAATCAATATTTGTTGATGGGGGGGGGGGGGCATGTTGTCAATATGTCAACATCAGGTCAGTACTCTAGCTAGGCATTGACAACACCGTCTTCGTCTCACGCTCTGTCCAAATGAAATAATGTGTCGGAAGCCATTGGAGCTGTATCCATTCTTTATCGACCAGCTCTGCTGCGATCATTTGTACAACCACCTCGGCGCTGGAGAGAGAAAATGGGGAAGGGAACGGGGGAATGCGGATTCAAAGTGTCATCTCGTACGTTCGAGGAAGAGTACACGACAGAGAGGGAGAAAACGGTTGCTTACCATGCGAACGCGCGTGGCATCCTGTATCTCGAATATCCTGCAGCGGTGTACTGGCCAGCGTGTTTTTTGTGCATGAGTGACATCGTTTCCTCTGCAGCGGGAAATCTATCGATGGGTCCGACTTACAAGCGTCATACACCCGACAAAAAGGCAATCAGTAGGTTAGAAAATACATATCATAAGGGCGGAATGACAATTACAAACAGGTTCTCGATCGCAGTGAAACCGCTGGAGTGATATTAGAGCAAAAGACATGATCAGTGACGGTGCCTATCCGAGAAGGCGAATCAGCGTGTCACTAGCATCTCGCAACAGGGAGATCGTCATCATCTACAACAGCAAAGCTGCACGCTTGGTCTAAAAATAAGAGCAGAACAGTAGGACCGCATATGGGTAAACGTACCATCCCTAAATATGATTTATCCATCTCCGATGAGGCCACCTACGCCTCCTCCGAGACTCAGCACGCTGGTGGCAATATTTTCAAGGACTGGTCTCCGGCCGAGTCGAATGGAATAACTTATCCATAGATCGTTCCTTGATACAGACCTCTTTGCTTCCTGAAGAAAGTATTTAGTCCGACTGATAGACACCTAAGGGAAGAGACACAGACAATGGTACAGGATCGCCGAGGGCAACAGTGGTTAGGAGGGTTTGGATACCATCGCAAGCGGTGGATCGGAGGTAGTTTCAAGGTCGGCGCTAAAGACGACGATGATAGTAAATGAGATGGGGTAAAAAGGGAATGGACGTATGCGTAACTCTCTTCATCTATGGCGTTCGGGTTGATTACAGTGAGGAAACCGGTGGACTAGGTAAAATTGGGCTGTTTTACGCTGTACTTTACTCACAGCTTGGACATGTCCATTCGCCAGTTGATTCAAACTAGTCATTGGCTACTCACCAAGGATGGCGTCCAGTGAACACCACGCACTCTTCCTCCCTCGCTTTACCCTGCCCAACTGCATAGGCAGCTTGACACGGCAATTGGGGTTATGTTGCGAAGCCAGTGCTTGTCATCAGCCAAACTGATGCTACTTGTAGGAATTGTTGACGTGCTAGTACACTGGTGGTCGACCGAGGAAGGCGGACAAGATCGCCATCTCCTTGACGGATATGACCATGTCTAGAGCCAACATCATCATTTACAGACGTCATCGAGGAAAACGAATCAATTACCTTTAGGTGCGATGCGCATGGTCCACCTTCGCTTCAATTATAAATGTGCCGAAGAGGACTGGATGTTACTGCGTGCAAACTTGAACGCCCCGAGATTTGACATGGAGGCCGCGGTGTATTGTTTATTCCAGTTCTAAGACAACTCGTCAAGGACACCGTTTAGGTCGTTGACAGACAATGATACCTCAACCATCGAGAGGGGCGCTCGTTCGCAACCTCGTAAAGCATATTCAAAAAGTCGCCAGAAACCTCAGAGCCAACTAATACCAGCTGAAGGAACCACTATGATGAACTTGCTGCCCAGAGAACCTCTTCCAGTTTAATGAGTCTGATGGTATCCGGGTCTTTTGATCCAAGGAGAATGAACTTGATATAGGTCTCGGCGAGGTTCTTCTCGCTCAGATGGTACATCGTTCATTTGCGGTCTTTGTATGTGGAACGTGCCTGAGGAAGAATGAGAGGGAGGATAGGGAACAAGTCATGGCCGACTCCAATGCTGCACATCACATGGATCAAACTGGAAAGAAATTACTTTAGATATATGTCGTCGGAAATGGCATACCTGACAATGACATATCTGTCAGCACGATTTGTGATGCGGCTCTCAGTTGCAGTCAAGTACGGTCGGGATTGAAGGGAAAAAAAAGCAAGCAGACTGGGGAGGAATGTCGGAATGTCAGAACAAACCGGCGAGTAGCATAATGCCTACTGCGCCAAATGGAGATCAAGCCACAGCCGAATTTTCATGTGGAAATGAGTCCGCATGAGCACTCCCTCACACACACACCCTCGTAGTCCACTGAGCAGGGATCCCGGGCGCGCATGCCTACGAGTCTGCATTCATAGCCTGAGAAGATCAGCCAGACCAGCGGAATGCGCTGCAACTCAGAACGAGTTGCAGCGTGTACCGCTTGCTGTGCCATTGTCTATGGACGAATGGGAGGGTAGGATGGAGGGGGAAATAATCGTGCGCATGTCCATGTCACGGCGGCCATGGAACACGTAAAAAGCAAGGGGAGGACAGGGGTACACGGGGCAAGCAGGGTGAGCGTGCACGCGCATGCATGTGGACACGCAGAAGGGGCGAGGTGGTGACTGCAAGCAAGGAGCATCCGTGTTTGCGTATGCACCTAATTGTGGATGTGGAAGACGAAGCGGTGAGGTGAGAGGGTGAGCTTCAAGTGGGGTGACAACTTGAAGTTAGGAGTCGGAAGACGGCGTTTGGTCATGTGTTCGAATCAATTGATTTCATTCATTGTATTTGTTGACCACTTTGCACCCGAGGTCAATCGATGTAGCCGACCGGCAAAGCAGCCATTGTTCCTTATTCCACCACCAGGATAAGCTTCTACCATGGATCCCAGTGCTAACGATGATTCAGAGC
>JBBPLX010001007.1:1006-11477 GCA_038090015.1 Leccinellum albellum
GGGGAGGAGCGTGGGCAGTGGGGGGAGGGAGCGTGGGGGGGGGGGCCAGGGATGGAGGGGGAGAGGGGGCTGTCAAGCTGGGATCAAAAGTGGACCAGTATGTTGTTCTGGTACAGGCAAACAAACGCTGGGTGGACTTTGCCAGTGTCAGGATCCAGGGCAGTGGGGGAAAGATGGGCCTTGAAGGAGTGGAAAAGAGAGACTACCCAGCGGGCAGCCTTGGGGGCATCCTTGGCACAGACCAGAGGAACGGTGGGGATAAAGTGTGTCTGGCCCTGTTTGGGGCTATCCTTCACAACCCACTGCCAGGTAAAAGGGTGGGTGCACAGATGAGAAGCAATAAAAACAGGGACCAGCAGAGGGGAGTAGCAAAGATGAAAGGTGCCTTTGGGGAAGGTGTGGAACCTCCAGCCAACTTCTGAGAGGGGGACTGCACAGGGTGAGTCCACAGAGCACCAATGAGGGGGATGGGGAGTTGTAGGTGAATTCTCATGGGGGGATGGTTGTGGTTGAGAAACAAGAGGCATTGGCAAAGACCCTTAATGGAAAGAAGTGCTTGTCAAGTCCCTACTCCCTAGTTTCACAGATTCAACTCTGTATGTTTGCTGGTTGATAAACCCATTTTTTAGGTTGGGACCTTTGATAGTACTACAGAATAGAGATGTATTTGCTGAGAGGAGCTTTAGCTTTGCTTCTTGCAGTTGCCATTCAATTTATCTTGGACAATTTGTTCTTTGTTCTGTCATACTTCTGTTACAGAATAACCATTCCAGTCACTACCAACACTTGGTAAAGTCTTTGTGATTTGGTTTGCATTCTTAATTACCTTTCTGAAGACATCAAAGCCTCAAGATCTCTTTTATATCTTGGATTTTTTGTTTCTCTGGACTTGGATCTTGGACTCTGTTCACTAGGACTCTGATATTCTATAACTTTGAATGTACTATGTGAGCTCTTGAAATTTCTTCATGTATTTATACATATATTTCATGATATATTAAAAATCAAGGTCATTTCCCCCTACTTCTTCTCAATGTGCTCAATGTGCTGCTTGCCAAGCTTAGCATAATCAATGTCTACTTGTGCTCCAAACCATCACCATTCACATCATGTCATGATGAGTGAGCTTGTGGGAAACTTATGATACTGCTACATGCCACTTATAGCATGGATTGCTGACACCCCCAAACAGAGTCTTCCTTCTGAAACAAGTCTCAATGTATCACCAATCACAATAGCTGAGTCCAAGGACTTTAGTGATCCTTTCTGCCATGATTCCTGCACTAGCTCAGCAACTCTCATTGCCATCCACACCATACATATTAGACAAGATCCCCTAGACTACAAGGATTTTTTGAAATTGATTAGGAAACTTGGACTGAATGGTGTTCTTGCCCCATTCTGGAAGGACTGGCCTTTGTCTAACCCATCATCCTTCCTTCATATGGAATCCCTTCATCATATCCACTGATTTTGTTGGGACCATGATACTCAATGGTGCATCTTAGTCATACAAGTGCATGAAATTGACTTACACTTTTCACTACTCCAAACAACTGTTGTATACCATTCATTTGAAGATGGAGTTTCAAAGCTCAAGCAGGTCACTAGCCATGACCATTGGGCAGTCCAATGCAATTTAGTTGGTGTCATTGCTGGCACAGTCTGCTATCTATTCTTGATTGCGATTTAAGCATTGATGGATTTTCACTATCTGGCACAGGCACCAAGTCTTACTGACAATATGCTACTCAAGATTTCAAAATCCTTGCAAGATTTTCATGACCACAAGGATGCTGTTATACATGCAGGAGGATAAAAGAATGACTGGTGAATACCAAAACTGGAGCTGCTTCGAAGCATCATTTCTGATATCTGGTGTGCTGGCCCCATTTAGTGTTTCAAAGTCCAGTTGTGAACTGGTACTGCAACTGGCAACTGGACTGAGACTGGACTGATTGCAACTAGACTGCAGTCACATTTGGCAACCAGTTGTGATCAGTCTCAGTTACAGTTGCCTGGTTTCATAGAAATTTTGGCAACTGGTAAAGACTGGTTGTAACTGGTTGCAACCGGTGTACAGCCACCCCCTATTTATGCAACTATGTTTGGTGATTTTTGGTGGTTTTTCCACATTTTTTGACCTTTTTTTGAATTTTTTTGAGATCTTTACAAGGTTATACCATGATATCAGCATCAAAGTGGTTGGTGATATCTCCAATCATGATGATACATACATACATGTATATTAATTGAGTTACAAATCACCCCTATGACCTACAATCTACTAGATATCTAATATTTTCACTCGAGAAGTAGTATAGATCGACCAATAATTGGCCAATCTGCGCAATCTATAGCTTGATTTGTAGCTGTATACATTCCCTAAATATAGTTCACTGGCGTCGAAATGTGAATCGCATAGGATCGCATGCGATTTGCACATAGATCAAGTCGAGATTTGATGTCTCACTCGAAAATGGGCATATCTCCGCTGTATCTTATCCGATTAACGTAGAAATTAGCGGAAATAGAAGCCACGAGTCTAGTCTACCTCAGCTACAGCCACCGCTAAGCGCGAAAGTCACACGCTAGACAGCGTGAGACCGGTTTCTCGGACAACCGGTCATAACCAGTCTGCAACTGTTGTGCAACTGTTCTGGACTGGTTGCCATTGGTCTCAGTCCAGTCCGGCGTGATTTTGGAGCACGCTGAGACCAGTTTCAGTCCGGTTGCCTTCCGGGAAGGTCAAAAAACCGGACCGAACCAGACTTTAAAACTCTAGCCCCATTATGCAATGGTCTGCAGACCCCACCAAACACACAAGTTCAGGCAATCAAGATTTCCACTCAGGCTGGAAATAACCAGGATTACTACAATCAAATCACTAGGTACCTTGATCAATTTGAGACAACAAATGAGACATCACAAGTGGAAAACCCCTTGTGATATATTCTTGGGCATAGTACCAGATATATCATATTTCTGAGTCTTCAGGTGTAAGGCTTATGTCTTTATTCTGAAAGATCAACACCTGAATAAGCTAGCACTGAAAGCAGAGGAGATGGTATTCATTGGATATGAGACAGGCACCAAGGGTTACTGCTTTTGGTGTTCCACCAGGAGGAGAATCTTTATCTCATCCACTGCCACATTTATGGAACAAGTATTCCCTTATTGTTCAAAGAAGGTTAAGCATATAGATGAACTTTCCTCTATTCCATCCTCCCATATTGAACCACTGATTGCCAGTGATTGGAGAAGAAGATCAATCCATTCCACCTGGACCTCCTTTGGAACCTATGCATCAGACTTATCCTGATCAGATTATCTTCTTTCCATATGTTCTACCACATGATCCACACTTTCCTAATTCTCCATTGATACTGCCTCCATCTTCATAACCTTTTCCATTTGAACATTAAATTGGTTCTGGACCTTGGGATCTTCCACAGGCTCCTACTCCTTCTCCATTAATGCTTCATGATCAACCAGAGGTTTCTCTACCTTTACTCCTTCAGGAATACTCTGAAGGAAGAAGACCTTCTTCAGATTGTACTTTAGTACATTGTGAAGGTATTAAGAAGGATCATTTTCAATTGGAATCAAGTATTCCTTTTCCTCAAATGGGTGCAGATGCACATTTTCACACTACTCCAGATTGCTGTCATCAGCATAAGAGATGACAGATAATCTGAATCAAAGTGGTTCTCAATTACCTCAATTACCATGTGGAACACTTGGTGTTCATGATAAGATAGAACCCTTAGATCAATCTAGAGCATTGGAACATTCTAGACCCTAGTTAGCTCCATGGAGAACATCAGACATAACTGTTCCCAAGTTTCATTCTTTATCTCATCAGCACAGACCTACTCGAGACACAGAAGCAATTTGGAGTTGAATTCAAACTTCAAATTGAGTCCCACAGAGACATACTTTATCCAATAATGCCTATGGAGATTATATGCCCATGGAGATAAAACAGAATCAGTTACAAAATCATCCTATGGCTTCCATTTAGGAGGAGAATCATTCTGTCAAACATTCTAATGATGCAGAAATGAAAGAACATGTTCCTGTGTCAGAAGATACAGAGATTCATTCTCTGACTCATTTATAGGATTTTGAAGATTTATATCACAATCCTGACTTACAGGATATGGAGATAACAGAGGAAATGCCATAAACTTTTTCTAACAAATGGATATGAGTCCATCTTACATCAGCAGCATTATCTGTTGGCATTCCTGTCCACTATTGAGACATCAAAAAATTACTGATAGGTGAATAGAAGAAATGGCATATTGTGATGGAAAAAGAGATGAAATCTCTTAAAGACCAAAATGTTTGGAAACTAGTGGATTTACCACCACATTGGAAGCCCATTACATGAAGATGGGTTTATGCACAAAAGAGTACTGGTTGTGCTAAAGCTTGTTTTGTTGCAAAAGGATTTACTCAGATCTTTGGAATAGACTTCAAAGAAACCTTTTCTCTGGTTGCTTATTTTGAGACTGTGAGATTACTACTTGCTCTAGCAATGCTAGAAGACTGGGAGATCATTGGCATTGATGTCAAAACAGCATTCCTCTTCAGAGAGTTAGATGATCATAAGGAATTTTACATGACTCAACCAGAATGTTTTGTCATTAAAAAGAAGATAAAGTCTGTCATCTTATCAAGTCCATATATGAACTGACACAAGCTGCCTTGAAATGGAACCAAGCACTTCATAAGTCCCTTGAAAGAATGGGCTTTAAACAGATAGAATCTGATCCAGGAGTTTTATGTCAAGGATATTGGAAAAGAAAAGATTGTTTTTGTTGTATACATTGACAATGCCCTTTTTCTTGGTAGTAACAGAAAAATACTCCTTGAACATATCAAACAGTTTACATCTGTTTGGGAGTCCAGAGTTTTAGGTGACACTACCAAATATCCTGGAATGCAAATCATTTATGATTATATACCTCACTGGAAATTAAAAACTAAAAGTCAAAATCATAATATGGGATGGAGGACTATCTAGATATCTGTATATAGCACATAAGACAGCCTCAAAAAAATTCTGCATGATTTGGTGGTCATAATAAATTGATAGAATCACATAAGTGAATAAAGAAGGATAACTTGGCTACAGCATCAAGAAAAATTCTATAGGTCTCAAGGATTGTTCCGATGGATTACTACACCTTTAGAACACCCAATATGACTCTCATGATCCTTCTTAGGTCAATTCCTGAATTGATATATGAGAATAGATCAAAGAAGTAGGAGGGAGGTATGTCAGAACTAACTTGAAAAAATAGCCAATGGTTATATAACAGTTGTAATATGTTTCCAGTATGATTAAAAGGATGGGACAACCAATAGATAGTACTCCAGATGCACTCTTGAATTGATATAGGATAGTAGGGGGATAAAAGAGAGGTATCATAGAGTTACCTGGAAATAAATAGCCAGTAGTTATATAATGGTTGGAATGAGTTTCTAGTATGCTTAGAAGGATGGGACAATCAATGAATAGTACTTCAGATGCATTTCTGAATTGATACAGGATAGTAGAGGGTAGAAGGAGGATATGGCAGAACTATCTCAAAATAAATAGCCAGTATTTATATAATGGTTGTAATGTGTTTCTAATATGTTTAGAAGGATGGGAAAATCAATGGATAGTACTCCAGATCTGCTACTGAATTGATATACATAGGACAGTAGGGGATAGAAGGGGGATATGGCAGAACTATCTCAAAATAAATAGCCAGTATTTATATAACAGTTGTCATGTGTTTATAATATGTTTAGAAGGATGGGAAAATCAACAGATAGTACTCCAGATCTGCTACTGAATTGATATAGGACAGTAGGGGGGTAGAAGGGGGATATGGCAGAACTATCTCAAAATAAATAACCAGTGGTTATATAATAGCTGGAATGTGTTTCTAGTATGTTTAGAAGGATGGGACAATCAATAGATAGTACCTCAGATGCACTTCTGAATTAATATAGAACAGTAGGAAGTAGAAAGGGAATATGGCAGAACTATCTCAAAATAAATGACCAGTATTTATATAACAGTTGTCATTTGTTTCTAATATATTTAGAAGGATGGGACAACCAATAGATAGTATTCCAGATACACTCCTGAATTGATATAGGAGAGCAGAGGGGTAAAAGGGAGGTATCATAGAACTATCTGGAAATAAATAGCCAGTAGTTATGTAATGGCTGGAATTTGTTTCTAGTATGTTTAGAAAGATGGGGTACTCAATATATAGTACTCCATATACACTCCTGAATTGATATAGGACAGTAGGAGGATAGAAGGGGGATATGACAGAATTACCTTGAAATAAACAACTAGTGGTTATGCAACAGTTGGAATGTGTTTTTAGTATATTTAGAAGGATGGAACAATCAATAGATAGTACTCCAGATGCACTCCTGAATTGATATAGGATAGTAGAAGGATTACCAAGGGTAGAAGGAAAGTATCATAGAACTACCTTGAAATAAATAGCCAGTGGCCATGTAATGGTCACAATATATTCCTAGCATGTTCAGAAGGATGGAACAACCAATAGATAGTATGGCAGATACATTTCTGAATTGATCTGGCTACTCAAAGGGTAGAAGGGAGTTATGACAAAACCATCTCAAAATAAATAGACAGTAGTTCTATGATAGCTAGAACATGTTTCCAGCATGTTCAGAAGGATGAATAGATAGTATGCCAGATACACTCCTGAATTGATCTGGCTACTCAAAGAGTAGAAGGGGGTTATGACAAAACCATCTCAAAATAAATAGCCAGCAGTTCTATGATAGCTAGAACATGTTTCTAGCATGTTCACAAGGATGGGATAACCAATAGATAGGATGCCAGATACACCCCTGAATTAATCTAGCTACTTAGAGAGGGTAAGAGAGGAATATGACAGAGCTATCTCAAAATAAATAGCCAGTGGATTATATACCAGTTGGAATATTTTTCTAGTATGTTTAGAAGGATAGGAAAACCAATATATAGTATTCCAGATACATTTCTGAATTGATCTGGCTGCTTAGAGAGGAGGGGAATATGATAGAACTGTTTCAAAATAGGAAGTGTTCCAGATATCATTCTGATTGATATTACAGAGTAGAAGGTTAGAGGGTAGCTACTATAAAATAGATTTCTAGTTCTTATTAGATGGAATGGTTGGAACATATTTTAGTCATTTTGGTAAATTAGTTAGGGTTCAGGTGGGGTTCAGGTAACCTTTTTGCAGCATAGATTACTGCATATATGCTTTAAAAATATGTGGTATAATAATTAAGTTATATATGATGTAATACATATCAAAAGGTGAAATATGAGACTATAATTGAGCAAAATGACAACTGAAATGTAGCACAAATGAATCACCATATCCAATTGTGGTAAATCAATACTGCAAATGGAATGATATGTGTAATTGCAGTGAATTTAGGATATAATTTTACCACAAGCAAGGCTATAGGTCTAATTGCAGTAAAATCTTCACCACAAACAAGTAATTATGTTGACTTGGAGTAAATTAAATTAATTATTTTGCCTCAAATGAGCAGGTGTGCATAATTGTGGTAAATAGTACACATCATCAATAACAATGGTATGCAGCATGCAATAGAGAAAAGCAAGCAGCTAAGAGAAATGATACTATTAAAAGAGTATGAGTGGTAAAGATATCTTTTCGAAGAGATACACTAATGATTATCAAGTAAGAAGGAGGAGAAAGAAGCAAGGAAAAGAGAGCTCATGATAGAGAAAGAACAGGAAGAGTCCAAGTCCTGTTCTGAGACAGAAAGTGAGAGTGACAAGGACATGGAGGTAGAGGAGCTGTGAGAGAAAGTGTTGGAGCTAGAGGAGGTAGTGAGGGAGCACCAAAAGTTGGTGAGCGACTCAAAAAGGGGAGTGGGAGAAGAAGAATCAATGAAGAAGGGTAAGTTGAGAATGATAGAAAAGCTGGTGAACACTCAACTTCTCTGCACCATATGAGTGGCAGAGCTGAATAAGTATGGCAAGGAGACACTATCAATAATGAGTCACAGATGCCAGGATATGATGTAAGTATTATGAAATACAAAAAAGTGAACTCACTCACTGTTGGACAACAGGGAAAACATGACAAAGATGAACTCATTATATGGGCACAAGTTCTGTGGTAGCTGCTTGATACAAACCTGAATGATGTTGTACAAGACAAACTTGGATGATGTTGACAGAGTTGAACAAAAAGTGTTCAGGTGTCCAATGTGTCAATTGGAGACAGTCAGGTTGATGCAGAGATGGGAGAGGTCAGCATTGAACATGCCATTTGAAGTGGATGCATGGGCAAATTGATTGCATCAGTGGATGAAGGAGGAGAAAAAGAAGTTGATGGAAGAGGAGTCATTGGGAGACAGAAAGGAGAAGGGAAAAGGGCAATATTAGTAAGTGCTCTCTGTCTTCAATGAGGAACAGCAGTATAACTGTGTTACACAGGAGCATTCTGGCTCCACTACTGTCGGTAGTCTTCTCGACTCTACCCACATGATAGTCAATCAGACGTCGCTGGGGCTCATGAGGTATACGCCACAAGGCAACGTCGAGGATCTCACGAAGAGTCACGTCTAGACGTTCCAAGGGTTTCAAGTTGTAGGCTGATGACAAAGCCTAAGGGATGACTCAGAGAGGGTCTCACTTGTGAGCGGAGGCAGATGGAACTAGAACGCTACAATTGCGCAGAACTAGCTAAGGAACACCATCGTACTACGAAGGGTATTTATACCATAAGGTAGGGTGCACAGACCATGCTGTGTTCATAGTAGTGAAGGAGAGAGAAACATAAAAGGAAGAGGGACACGTAAAACAAGGTCAGAGAAAGACAAAAGAGGAAGACAAAAGGGACACGTACTACAATATGGAAGGAGGACGAAAAAGGAAAGGAACAATAGGGAAGAGACAAGAAGTATTACAAAGGGTTGTCGATGAAGGCATCTTCCCCTATGAGATGAACTGAAAAATGAATATGATGTAGAATGTAAGACATCTTCACCGAAGGGATACCTTCGGGCTCAGCCCGAATTGTAACATTACCCCATTCGTATGGTGGATGCCCTGAGTCCACAATTAAATTACATCGAATCTCCTCCCGTGTTGCGTTCAATGGTATTGTCCAAATCGTCATCCGAAGGGGCAGGAGGTTGACCAGCAAATGGGCAGTTCTCAATGAAATGTTTGGTGGCATTACAGAGTTGACATATGAGGATACACGGACAGGAATAGATTGGGTGTCCATGTTGTCAGCATAAGTCGCAACAATAGTAGCGGCATTCAGAGAAAGCGTGATCTGGGCTGGTACAAACCAGGCAAGGAGATCCCAGGGTCTGCTCAGTAGAAGGGTTATTTCCAAGTTTGTTCCAAACATGGACGGGGATAGGACACGATGGGAGACGGGGATTGGACGGAGAGGGGATTGGGATGGGATTGGGAGAGGAGAGCCGTTCGGCAGAGATGGGATAGGAGGTGCCAATGATAGAGGTTTGGTGGAGTCGTCGGGAGCAGGAGAGGGAAGGAGATCCTGAAGAACCAGGTGAATGGAAATGACTCGATGTTGTTGGAGACGAGGGAGGGCTGCTTGGAGCAGAGTCCAGAACTTGGGGAGTGAGGGAGATGGCTGGTATGGCATGCCTGCCGGTGAATGGTCTTGCAGTGAAAGTGGAAGGGTGCCCTGTCCGAAAGGGATTCTGGTAGTGAGCAAAGGTCTCGAGGTAAGCGTCGTGTTGGGATTCTAACATCCCTTCCCAAAGTGGACGAAGGATGTGCCAAAGTTCATCGGCAGGAAGAAGAGCGATTGCATCGGAGAAGTGAGAATGAAGAAGAATGTTGAAGCAGCAATAACGAAGGTCATGAAGAATATCATTTATGGAAGATCGAAGGTTTGGAGAAGAAGAATGGTCCATAGAGACAAAAAGATTAAGACAAGTGTAGGTGAGATAGACTCGAATACTGTTGTACAAAGGAGTAGAAAAATGTTGAGAAGGAGAAGTGGCAAAAATTGCTCATTCAACAGAAGCCAGAAGAGAAGGGGATTCAAGGACATTGGCGAATAAGATATTATGAATGGGAGTGTCAAGGAGATTGGGGACAATGTGGTCAAACGGAGAAGAGGAGGGGGACTCAGAAGGTTCTCAGAAAACGATATGAGAGGTAGCAGAAGGCATGAGAAGTTAGGGAGAAAAGTGGTGGGGATTGCGTCTTTTGTAGGAGGATAGGATAGTGGTGGCATGGAAGAGGTTCCTTTCTGGTTCCCAAGTATTCTCCAACAATGGCCATCCTTTCCAGGCCACGAGGTATTGATGGCGACCACAAGTTCCCCAATGTGAGAGAATTTCCGAGACTTCGTATTCTTCCTTGCCTTCTATCTCTTCAGGGGGAGGAGATAGGAAGTTCGGACCGTGTTCA
>JBBPLX010001008.1:0-12391 GCA_038090015.1 Leccinellum albellum
CGAGTGGTCTTCATATTTTAGACTTCGGAGGTGGCAGGTACCTGAAAAGACGACGGATTAGGTGTCGCAACATAGGCCCCGTTCAGACTGCACGGTGATTGGCCGTTTTCTCACATTCCGTAACAAGTGTTCATTGTACAGAGTCGTAATGTAGCTGCGGACTTTAATTACATAATCAAAATTGTATCTTGCAAGTGACGCTAAGTAGTGACTCCAAGCACCTACCTGGCAACCTCACCAAGCCCAGACAAATCGTGCACCTCCATGATGTAAACGAATGTGGTGTCTAAAAGGTGTGCCACGTGGTTGACCCTTAATTCGGGTCCATTCATTTTTATAGCGAACTCAGTCATTTGTTCTGGAGCCTCTCGCCCGCCCGATTGAACTCTCTGTCGTCATGGCCCCCAAGCTTAAGCTAAAATCTACGACCGGTGACCCAGACGATGATACAGCTGAAGCACCGCGGAGGTCGACACGGAGCGCTCGGGGCACAGGGGGCGCCTTGCGGCAGATGGAGCTTGTAGAGACTTTGCAGGTAGCTCCGTGCATGCCTCAGAACGCGGAAGCGCATCGCATCAAGAACACGCTTAGTAAACAGCCCGAGAACGTGCTTGCTTCTTCAAAACCATCCCGGAGGAAGGCGAAGGGGCCGGAGGTATGTACGACTCTGATCGTTTCAATCAGGAACTGATCGTAAATGCGAAGATCCCCTACGTTGCTCGGGAACCACCTTCTCCCGTTCTTCCGAGGAAACAGCTTGCTGGTTCGATGAACTCGTTCGGGTTTTATGGCGGTAGAAATTTTTCACAGCCTCCATCCACTCAAGAAGACAGGTGATATTCCTGTTGCTCACATGGAATGAACTAATTACATCATTGTAGACGATACCGTGACTGCTTCTTCAGTCATCAGGAAGAGGATGGTGGTGGTGGTGAGGACAGCGCGATTGAAGGAATTTCGAGGGGTGTCACTGACCTACAATCCGACGATCGCGAAGCGGTTGTGCCTGGGAAAGACGAGGATGGTCAACGGTCAGGTATGGTACATGATGCAGGCAGCTACTTGACAACACTAAACGATTTATTTAGCTCGCGCGGATGATTCAGATGACGAACAGGATGTCATAAGCAAAAGGAAAAGTATATACCGACGAGGTAAGTGACATGCGATATGTTTGAGACATTCAGTGACTCAAACGCCCAGTAATGGACTCCAAGGACGAAATCGCCACCAATGACAATGCTGTTGGAGAAGAAGTCCCCTGTGGTTCCTCGCCTCCCAATACCACAAGCCTGGATGTCACAAGCAAAAGGGCTCATGCACGCCAACAAGGTAAGCAACGTGCGCAGCATCCGTGGCATCCGATAATTTAAACATCAGTAGTGGATTCTGAAGACGATACCGCTATGGACTCTGTTGTCGACGATGGTCTGTACAGCACTTCCCAAATACATTCCGTTACTATTTTGAACCCAAGACTGCACGCCCGAGTACACCTTCAGGTCAGCTTCAATATTCAGAAGATGATCATGGCCATTACCAAAGTCCATTGCTTCCTAAGACTGCACGCTCACGCGTTCCCTCGGGTGAGACACCGCAATGCCAGTATGTTCCCGCGACCAATGATTCCGACAGGTAAACCCAGCAAAGGTGAACAGCCCCGTGGGTCGCTGTATAAAACAGGATCCTCAGGTGCTGCATCTGGTAGGGTCCCAGCTTTTGTTACTTTGCCCTGCCCGATGGTTTCGACAGGTACTCAAGCACGTAATGGTCAACCTCGCGTGTCATTGCTTCCTCAGATGGTACGTTCTGTCACTCTTCCAGGTAGGTCTTCCATTTTTCTTGCACTCTCCAAAATAAGTTATCCTGCCAGGTAAACCGGGCCGCAACAGGATTGGTGTCGAAGCTCAAGGTGATGAGGACAATCACACCGGCTCGTCACACCGTAAGACTGCGCACACCAGCGCCCCAGCTCTGGCTCCGACAGATCAACGACGTGGCAAGAGCAGCGTGTTTCAGCCCCAATCCCTCGACGGTGCCTCCGATCATCCGAAGGCAAAAGGTACCTTTCTTTCTTTCCTGTCTAGTCGACTTTGAAATCAATCGCAGCACCCAATCAAGCCCTATCACAGCAACCCGTACCGAAGCCGAATCCATTCAAACGCCCTGCGAGTCCCCCGACCGATGTACAGTGCAAAGTAGCCAGGAAACCGTCGACAATCGCATCCCGTGGCTGTGGCGGAAGCACCGCTGCTAATCGTTTTCGACAGGTGTCTGAGCCTCGTGACAATTCAGACAGTGAGGTTCCTCATGATGTACTCCTCGACCATCATACCTGCAACAGCATGCTGCGTGCTCCTGATCCTGGTTATCTGGCATCCCTGGCAAATAAAAATCGAACTGGCCACACTGCCGGACGCTTATCTGCCACTCAAGACGTCAATGAAATCGATGTCGAGAACTCTCGTTTTGTCAAGTCTCACACTGCGGTTGGTAGTGACCCAACGACCCTCAAGTTTTATGATACAATGTGGAGGGCGATCCTTACTCGAGCCAAATCTCTCTCTCGTCTCGATGCCATCATCAACAACGCGTTTCCTGAGCGGCAGGCGTATGTCAGCAAAAGTGCCGTCAAATTCATTGCACAGGCTATTGCTGAATTCCAGGAGGATGGAGTGCAGCCGGACGAATCGATTCTGAGGGACCATCAGCATCACATGAGTGATCTGGTTCGTCTGAATTCATTGCACGTCATCCCGCTAACCTGTATTTTTCATGCAGCTGTTTGAAGATCTAGGTACTTTTCGCTCCGACTTTAAAAAGGTTGCTTGACAGGTTGTCGCCAAGCACTGGGACTGGGAACCTCGCGATTTCGACAGTCCACAACAGTTGACGGAGCACGCACTGGAGCTATGCAATTAGCTCATGGAGGGAACGAAATATATTCACGGTGATGCTGATGATGAGGTATGTGATTTATGCTACAAACGCTTTAAACGCTTGAATTATCATAGGGCAAATTCAATAACTTTTCGAGCGTAGCAATGAGGGACCTTTGCGTGACCGGCTACTATGTTAAGTCATCACTCGCAGCTGCATTTCCGGACATCTTCAGCAATCGCCTTCCTGCCGGAGCACTGGCCTTTGCTGCAACGGCGGTGAGTGTTTCCTTTCAGTTTGAACTTAATTGACTTGTTGTTCAGCTCACTGCCGCTGTGGATGAGTATTCAAGTGGCACATTTGTCGCTGCCAAATTCCGCCATGAAGAATATTCGAGAGTCAACGAACAATTTATGGATATGATTGCTAACATTGAGAAAGTACCTCATCGCCTATGGAACCTGAGGGAAATACGGAAGAACATAGCTACTCAAGGATGGTGAGTATGTTTTCTCCCTTTCGTTAGCATTATGTCTGACTTGACTGCACAGTGCAAAAAATCCAACAATTGGTGTGGGTACTGGGCAGGCTGTGAACAATGGACGGAATTTTACAGCACATCTTGATTAGATAGTATCTATGTAACTCGAATGCTGTACTGCCTGTGTGGCAATGAATGGTTTTGTGTCATGTTCATTGCATTTCAAGTGTGCCAGCCTTTCTACTACTACATCTCTGGCTAGAATCAAAATGTTAATATTCCAGTGTTTTCCAGCATGCCAACTGGCAGTCTGGGTTGATCTGGAGCTCTGGAACATACATTGGCCAGTCCTGGCTAGAGGGGGACCTTTCTGGAGCTACTGGCTATCTGGCCAGCTCTGGCCAGCTCTAGCCAGACAGAGGTTAGTTTGCTGATGCAGATTGAGAGGCGAGCGCGAGCATTTGAAGATGAGAAGAGTGGCGATGCAAGAAATGTTCTTGAGAACCTTGACCGAAACTCGAGCAGATGGAAGGCACATGAGATGTAGGGACAGTCGAGGTGGGGTAGCCCCCACCAGAAACGACAGAGCTGGCGCGAGTTGAGGGGGGCAGGGAAGGATTGGAGATATCGGGAGAATCCACCCAAGAGTTGTGGACAGGATTCGTTGACCTGAAACCAAACTGTTGACCCGGCGCTGCGACGGAGAAGGATGGTCGGATGGGAGAGAATTCACTTGATAGCTCTGTAGAGGGAGCTGTGAATGTACCAGTTTGGTTTGATCTGAGACGGGACTGCGGGCGTGACATCATTATCCGTTGCAACTCGGCGCCCGAACCAGGTGCCATAGGATTCACCTCCAGGTCCTTGGTTGCAGCGTCGAGGTCGTTTAAACCTTTCGACTTCAATCTCTTGCGCACAACCTGAATTCGCTCCAAAATTTCCATTTGAGTGATCCTACCACCAGTTCCTTTCCCATTGCACACCGATCGATGGACTCGAGACACTAGAAGTGACGAGAAGGAATGTAAATAGAGAAACAGAGGCAAGAGGAGAAGTTGAATACCACTGGGTGAATCTGGAGCGTCAACCCTGTCAACCGAATCATCGACGTCATAGTTGTCAGACTGGGAGTCCTCGCACCCAACCTTCCGTTTGGGAGGCATGATGGGTAGCGGGAAAAACGCCAGTAAGAAATTGTGTCCTCGCCAGCCGAGCAATTTATTTCCTACAACCAGTCACATGTTTGATTTGATAAACAGCTAGCCAGTACGACTCATACATCAAGACTACGAAGTACCACAACAGCACAGGGCAGAACGAGCCAGTCGAAAAATACAGGGAAGCGTACAAGAGTGTACGTAGCCAAAACTCATGAAAAGAAAAATGAAGGTGAGTCTACATATTAGTATGAAATGTAGACAGAGCGGTGGACAGATACCATAAACCAGAGGCAGGAGTCCCAGGCATTGGCTGCGAAGGTTTTACCTTCTGGTCCTGATCATCAGTATTGCTAGAGAGTCGTTTGTGGTTTGAGACCATAGAACCAGAGGACGGGGATTGGAAGGGCATGAAACCAGATCCGCTGATCTCATGGAGAGGAGCAGGGCATGGCATACGCCATCTGCTCTGCAATTCTTGGTCAGCAGATTCTGAATTGTTGGGTTTGCGCGATGACGAGGCATGGGGTATCTGTGGGTTGTCGTCCTCTGGGGGGGGTTGGATTGGGGTCCAGGCGTTGTCTGGTAGGTTACATAGCGCCTCGAGAAGAGAATCGAATAAGAGTTCATGAGTAACCCGTTTCTTATCGCTGCAAAATTGACCGTTCGAGAGTCCCATCGGCACGATTATGTTTTCCCGTAGTTTCTCGAGGAGTGGAATCAACGGCATGAAGTAGGGCGAAATGTGAGGCAGTATATCAGCGCACCAGCCAACGTTGGACTGGATTGTTTTCGTTTTCGCAGTGCTCGGATGGAATGTGTTGAAGTACAGATCGAAACAAGACTGAAGTTGTTTCTCTTTTTTGGGTTTGTGAGGCTCGTCGAGAAACACACATATTCCAAGTAACACGTAGAACAACGACTCTATATCATGAGATGGTTTGTGAAAGACCAGCTTGTTGGGCCCTGCCAAGACCAGCTCAGCAGCCATCCATGACCAGGTTCCCTACACAGCAGTATTTGAGTCTATCCATTGCGTACCAAATGAACGCGAACCCACCATGCGGCACAAAGGGTTGTTGTCAATCGATGTTCGAGTCGAGTCAATAGGTTCTCTCGCCATCTGAAGCCTTATTTCATGATTATGCTGGAGTTTCGAGACCAAGATAAACTCCCTGGAGTCGTGTTGGCCGTCGCAGAGCAACACAGGAACAACACTTTCATCATGATCCAAACTGAGGGTATTGGGGCGAGTGGCAGGGAGGTTAGAAGGAGACTCGACAGGGACAGCATAACCCCAGTCAGCGAGAAGACCATGATGGGAAATGAGCCTCTTTATCCTTCGACACAGGGGATCTCGTTTCTCCTCGGGGAGATGATTCAGGAATTCTAGATGCTCGTCGGTACCATCCCAGATGATAACCAACAAATTGAGTAGGCTTATATCACAGTGAAGGATCTGTGCCTTTCTGACGGAATCTCTGTGGGCTAAATCACGGTATACGGTGAGTGAACACAATGGGATACCAGCAGAATCTCCACATACTGAGCACGTAATCAATAAATACAACTAGAAGTTCAGCGAGAGAGTGGAATTTTAGAATCAAGAGTCCGACAGGAGTGGTAACGAGACGGGAAAGGGCGTGAAGTTGATACCGACACCCTTTCACGTTGTGATTAGCTGCGGGCAGTAGAGCACGTAGTAAATGCGTCGAACAGTTGAATAGCTCGTCTGGCCTTGCAGGGTGGGGACTTCGAACCTGTTGTTCGTGTAAAAGTGTAGGCACGCCTACGATCCCAGCATCATTCAGAGTAGCTAGAATATGTCCTTCTGTATATTTGCACAATGGGTCGATCCAAGAATCTTTGACGACCACGTGTCTTCAAGCGGGAGGTGATTCGGAGTCATTCAACTTGAAGTCCATTGTGGCAGCCCAAACGGTTGTTCCACGCCCATGAATAGCATCCGAAATGAACAGCAAAGAGTCGAGCTTGATCTCCTTCATCTCCGAGGTTCCCTTCTGTGCAATCAATATGCGTTGGTCCCCGGAGTCGTCGATGGGTGGCATGTCGAACCCGAGCTGAGCAAAGCTGGCTGTGGTGAGACCAACTAGAATTCGAAGGAATAGTTCGGGGTCGGCGTGGATGTCAATCAAGGATGTCTCGAGTGAGCCCCCTCGGTCGAAAAAGACCAAACCAGCATGTGAGCCTAACATCCGAAGGGAGGGGGCTCCATGTCTTTCATCCTGGGCACATAGGACCACGGCCGTTTTCCCAGTGATCTGTGTGAAGGAGTCTTTCAAGCCATCATAGTTATTGCTGCCCTTCACCTCTCCAAAGACAATAATGTCCCTCCAATCTGGGTCGGCCCTGTCAGTGCTGAGGACGAGGTCAGGCTTGCATAATAAATATGACCCCGCAAATGACTTTGTGGCCCCACGTGCGTGCCATCTCCTAAGTGGCAGGTCAGCCATGTGGGAACGATGGGTTTAGAAAACCTATATTGACTTCTTCGTCTTTTTTTCAGTGAATGTTTCGACTCTGTCCAAAATTTTGTTTAGAAAGTTTGCCACATTCACCTCTGGTACCTTCCCCTTGAGATCGGGGTAGTCAGTCCAGCTTTCCCCCGTCATTCCGCTCGTCATCCCATAGAGCTTGTTTTCGCATAAGTTGTTCAGAACGTCTTCCATCCTTAGCTTCATCCCGAACAATAGCGACAGCGGAAAAAGAGCTTCCAGAAGTCCTCGGGTCTCAGGCTTGCTGAGTTGCCAGCGGAAGTCTTTGGAATCGTTGTCAACTAAATGGTCCATGTTGGAGCGAAAACCCTCAAATTTGGGTCTGTATTTGGGGGGAATGCTGGCGAGCTTTGGACGAAGATTTGAGGTTGGGGTGGCACTGGATACAAAGGTGAGCACATACACAGGTGTTGTTGCGTGGCGTTGCATGTGCCCGGAACGGTCGGGGCTGTAAACGTGTGTCAATTTGTTTTTGACCTTGAACCAATTTTGGGAACAAGCTACCACCTCCTGTAGTATACGAAAGCGTTTAGGCTGCGATATTCCAGCCATAATGGAGGTAGGGGAAGAGTCAAGCCCGAAACGGCGCGGCAAGGAACCGATCGATCCGGACAATATTATCGATGGAACGTGGACAGCAATAGGTAATACTAACTACACATCAAAGTAATAATGCATAATAGAATTCCTTCGACCAATACCTATTCAACCAAAAGTCTGTGCACAATTTGTAACTATTCTGACACATCAAACGATTGTGTGCGGCTTCGCCAAAATGTGGGATGAGGTGAGCGGGTGAACGGATAAGTGTGATAGGAATGATGTTGCCTACATGGATACCATCCGACCTGACTGCGCGTCGGAGCAGGTGCATACCAGTCCTGGGATGGGTGCTAAGTCCACAATGAGGGATGATGTCGAAGCATTGAACATATGCGAGGAAGTCATCTGAGCAGGGGAGCCGGAATACCATTCACAGCTGGACGATCGAGTGACCTATGCACGTGAATGAACAGTACTCGAACGTTTCTTTACGAAAACGTACCTTCGAGGCCCTGTCTGGGCCAAGAGCTCTCTGGCATTGCGTTGACCACCACTGTGTCGTATGAGCCATAAGAATTGTCACCAGGAGGGATCGCCCACACTGTTTGTGGTGCGTCCGGGGCCTCGGTGTAATAGGATCTTTGCTGGACACGAAGCTTGTTCCAGATCTGTATCCGTGCTGACGATAAATCGAAAGCTTCGGTGTGGTTTCTAATCCCAGGAACGATGTGTGGTGAGGACATCTCAAGGCGAGCAAAATACTCTTGAAGAACAGGGCAAAAATCGGCGAGGTCGAATTTGGCAGTGGCCTCGGCTACAGTCAGCCGCAGGGAAGGTTTCAGTGGAAGATGGAAAGCGGTAGTAGCAGTAGAGAAAGTTCGATGAGGACAGGGAGCATTTAGTGAAAGGCCGTTAGAAAGAGCCTCGGCGACTTGAAAGTAGTTGGTTCGAGCGAATGGATGTATGCCCAGATGGTCGAAAAGAGAGACCTCTTCATCTGGCTCATGTTCTTCATCCAGATTAAACTCCATGTCATCCTCCCGAAGTCTCTCTGCTGTTTTTCCCTCCAGGTGGGTGGCAATATTAAATCGTAAGCACTTCTCTGATCGGTCAAGATGACGCGCGATCTGGCTGTAGTAGTCTTGATTGTTGCCAGCTCAAGCAGGGACTTTGATATCTTGGACGTGCGCATGCTCAGTAGGGTCTGCGGACCATTGCATAACGGGTCCAGAGCGGCGAAGGTCAGGAACGACACTTTGTAACAATTCTAACTTCGGAATCTCCCAGCTATCCTTTCGCCCTCCAGCGCATACAATGGCATCCTTGTGGTCATGGAAATCTTGCAGAGCTTGTGAAACTTTGAGAATAGTATCATCCGTGAAGCACGGCACTTGAGCAAGGTATCGGAAATCTACAAGAGCCCGGATGGCAATGAGGAATCGACTGGGAACCGCACCTGCGATAACAGCAACCAAGTAACGTTGCACAGCTCGATGGTCACGACCAGTGACTTGTTTGAGCCTTGAAATACCATCTTCAAATGAACGATACCCAACGTAAGTCTGGATTAAAGAAAAACGAAAGTCGAACTCCTGCGCTCCCACGACCACAATGCACTACTGAGTATCGTGATCCCAGCAGAACCAGTGGAAATGATGGAGTGGTTCGGTGTGGAGAAAGGACGTGGGATCAGAGAGGGGCCAATCCATCCAAAATGGTTCTAGTACACCGTTCAGTCCGAGCTCCTTGATTGATTTCAAGAAAGCTTTGTAATCCAGTGGATCCTGTTTTGGACGTGCGACTTGTATGGCAGCAAGAGTCACCGAGGCTGTCCAGGGAGCATGGCGGAATGGATCACCGAAATTCTTCGAGGTAGCTGTTGTAATTGGAGAGGCTTTCGGGCTCGTTCCGGAAATAAGACTTTGCTCAGGAGTGTCAGTGATCCAAGCAATGAGCGGTGTAAAGCAATACCGCAAATTTCCCACTGGATCATTCATCATCACGCCGACGGAGGCAGCGATCTTCAAGGGGCGTAATATCAGGTCCAACGCTTTGTGGAAAAGCCGATCTTGCCATAAACTCCGAACACGAGTATTCTTGTGGATAAATTTGGGGATGGGAAGCAGGGCAAGAAGCATGTAGGTGTGAAGGGAGGTTTTGCCTCGAATTTTGGCATCGATGTTTGCGAGGCTAATGAGCACAGGATGTGCCATGCGATTGCTGGTCATGACTGAAATATTGGTCTTATCAGAAGACAGAATCACACCTAAAAGCGTGCTTCCGATGGGAAGCTCACTCTATAATTACCATTAGCCTATCAACGATTGACAACCAGTAACGGACTGACTCACTTGAATATCCCATGACTGATCTCCACTCAGCCAATCATCGTAGATACGACATATCTTCGCGGCAGAGGTCCAGACTTTCCTGGGGACGAAACCGATATACGGTGCAAGCAACGGATGGCTCAGAAGCTCTTGTAAGCACTCGAGCAGTTGATGATAGAACAAACGAACGGCATTCTTGGTAGGTCCCTCTGGTATTATGGTCTCGCAAAACCAAGCAGGTCCCGATGGAAGCATTTCAGCGCGACCTCGTAACTGCTTTCCCAAACGAAAGGAAAGTGGGATGCGTTTGAGCTGAGATGATGTCAGAATTTGAAATATAATTCACGCAGCTCTATAGATATTGTACATACAATATCGAGCCCAAGTAAAGAGTCAATAGCTGAAATACTCAGATGTGAGCGAAGCAGCCATAACGCAAATTGCCATTCTTCTCGAGAGGCGAAGGGATAATATAGATTATCTCCCCATTCGGCGGTGTGCTTGTCCTGTCTGAAGTTCTCTAAGAATGACTTTCCTCCAGGGAATGCCTCACTGCAGCCCTCGTAAGCCTCCACAAATGAGTCCGAGGTACCTTGAGCCGCGAATCCTGTTTGATTATCCACGTCTGGTGCCAAGTCTGAGTCTGGGTCAGGTTGAGCAAATTCTTGATCGTTATGATGGGGGTATGAATCGTCCCTCTCATTTTCTGTGTCCATTGGGATATCTGGGTCTGGAAGACCAAGCTCTCGGTCGTAGGAATCAAATAGAGGGTCCTGCGAGCCCTCGGGAGAACCACCGGCAGGTTCCGACGCGTGAGATCAGTTGACCGAAGTAGTTGCCACATGGACTTGGAGCATGTGCGTAAGCTCATCTTGCCACGTGGATAGACATGATCCCGACAGTTGGTTCATGTGCTGCAGTACGTTAGTTTCTGTGCAGAATTTTTTCCCACACTGGGGACAGCTAATTGTTTTGAGTTTGCCACGATTGCTTTTAACTCTAGGCATCTTCAAGAGAAGAAATTTCGAAGCTTGAAAGTCCGACATCCTTGCGTGTCAGCCACATTACAGTAAGTCTTACGTCCCTTATTGCGGCCGCATTTACTTCGAATCTTTGACCCTTCCGCTTCAAGCCTGTTTCATCATCATAGTGGCAATCTCCCCACCATATCCTCATCCCACAGCGATGGTCGTCACTGCCAACTGACTGCAATCCCAAGGGATACAGCAGTGTGGCTTACCCGCCTTCGAACCTTGCAACGGATCCGATTCCATCTTCCATCTGACCCCGTTTTCATCATGCCTTCACCCATATACCATTGGGCCTTCGCTATGTCCCATGCGTTGTCCTTCCCATTCCCTGACTGCACATGATGCTGATCCTACAAAAGATATACCGAGTACTAGTTCAGATTGGCATGTAAGTCCAATAACTACAGAATAATTCGTCCGAGCTAAACTGACCATATTCAACAGTCTCAAAACGGAGATGACTCCGAGTCGGATATCGTCATTCCCCCACCGGGCAACACGACCGAGGCATATCTGTTGCTGGAGACTGCCCATGCTGACCGTGAAGTACGGCTCACGCGCAGAAATCTTGCTCTCCAGGTCGTTCATTGCAATACCCTTACTCTCCAGTACAACCATTTGTTGTTGGAGAAAACTCAAGAAGATCTGCATTCAGCCAACCGTTTCGTTGGTCAGGTTCTGTTTGTAATCCGACAGAGTGGTGTACCGGTCGCAGTTGAATATGAAATGCAAGGTGATTATTCTGCATACGGTATGTTTTTTCCCCCTACTTCGAGTACCTGAATTTTAATGGCCCCGTGTTCCCATAAACACGACCAGATGCTTTGTCCAGCTATCATCCTCAAACCGAGGACTTGTCTGATTCAGGGTCGCATGTACTTGATGTAGCGCTAGACTAGCACTGTAGCGGTACTGGAACGAAACCTTTGTATCCTTGTAGTGCCCGCGGAAATGACACGACTTCGGACCTTGCACTTCTCTTCCCCCCCGACTCGGATTGGATCAGTCTGACCAGACGATATTGGGTAGTCGTTCACCGTGTTTGCAGGCTCCTAATATGTCAGGTTAAGAGTTGCACATTCTGCCTTTGTGCTGCCTGGACTGTATCGCCCGGTGTGTTGCCACTGATCTGAAAAAGCTGAGTCACAACGTTCGGTGAGCCTGTATGTATTCTCCCTCGATTACAATACAGATGAATATATTTATTTACATACTCATGTGGTCAATACCTTCAAGTTACTACGTATTCGTCTATACAACTCATGCAAACCTGCCACACATCAGCAAACTAGCACTTAGGCGACAGAGCCCCAGACTTTTGACAGAATCCTCTAGATACTGACAGATACCACAGATAGTGACAGATATCCACAGATATTCACAGAGCCCTAGAGTCACAGAGTCACAGAGTCACAGCTACACCACAGATAGCTCTAGTGTTTGACAGAGCCAC
>JBBPLX010001009.1:0-12381 GCA_038090015.1 Leccinellum albellum
TGGTTTATCCAAAAATTTACTTATAGGTCAATGATACAGTTTTGCCGACCGCGATATGTTTTCTAGATTCGCAGGAATAGGAGTTGGTCATGCTCAGAAGTTAGGTGGAGACGCACCTGGTCTGGTTATAGAATCACATGGCGATGACGACGATGACAATCCAGAGACACACTGGCAGGAGGCTAGCGAATGTCAGGCAGTACGTGGGAGTCGTGATGTAGGTGAAGATGAAGAGGGGGGCAATGATGATGATGACAGCAATGATGATGATGAGGACGGAGATAATGATGAGGTTGAGAGTGGTGATGATGATGGTGACGATGACGAACGTGATGATGAAGATGTTGATGTTGAAGATGACGACAATGAGGGAAGTGATGGCGAGGAAGGAGAAATGTGATGTGGTCCGTAGTTTTCTCCTAGCCATGTTGCCTCCTACAAATCCCATGTTACTAGTATATAGGTGCATTTGGCACAATCGTAGTTACTACTACAACCTGTGATTATTGGATTATATAGTGCATGTAAGGGTTTTGCATAGTCCTGGGTGAGAGTGACTCTGACGGTCACGGTGTCTGAGCATTTTGTCATTCATCACATAGTAATAGCCACATATTTTTGTTTTATTGTACAGGTCTATGTATATGACATAGTCAAGACTCATCAATACCAGTACGAATTTCATTCCAAACTTGCATCACCCCTAGTAACATTTGTACAAGCTTATACAGTTTGTGACCAAGGTATACATTCCACAAGTTAAATCGTACAAATGATCATCAGGTGAACAGGTGAGATTGCCAGGAAATGACAGGGTAACACAATCTGGCAGTAATGTCACAATCTGGCAGTAACGCCATAGTTGGGATGGTTGCCACACTTGAGTCAAAATTGGTGAAGTCGGCAAATGCTTATAAATGCTTATAAATCCCTTATAGTATAGGCATACCCTTATACATGCTTTATATGATATCCATATTTGATTACACGTTATTTTATGGTGGCCAATAAATTTTCTACCTATATAGGGTTTATATGGTAGTATATACTCATTGCAACATATATTGGCCTGAGTCACATGGCGTGATTAGTATAGGGCTATCGAACTTTCAGTGATGTTTGCCCAGCCACAAGTCTGCGCCAATTCTCCTCTCTCCGAGAAGCCATGTCCATCATGCAAGGTGTTAACGACGCTGTGCCCCCGGGCCTCATGTCGCGCTGTCATTTACTTGAGTTAGGATTGCCCTGTATCCCGGCCCATTCCATCCCAGTCATGCTCTCGCGATAACTATTATGCAGCGTGTCTACCTTGCTTACAGGACGCATCGACCCCCCCGCCTCTCGGTCAATGTCCCGAACGTAATCTCTGGCTCCGTAGACACGAACTAACGTGGTGCCTGGGCCGACCCAAAGAGACTCTGAGGATATCAAGCAGTGCTCGAAAGCACCCACCCAAGCCTATCGTATGTTCTTACTGCGATCTAGGTCGAGTCGTCATGTCAAGATGCTCCAACTCAAGCTGTTGGTCGAAAGGGGAATACGGACGTGGATATGCCAAAAGAATCTGCCAATCATGCTCCCCTGCGGGTGGGATCTCGTGCATGTGCGAAAATTATTGGATCTGCGACAACTGCAAGGAGCCTCCGATGACACACTGTCTCAAGCAGTGCCCGCAATGTAAGCGGACCTATTGCGATGGGTGCGGGTACATCGAATTCTGTATCGAGTGTGGTCGGCCAACGGTGTGCGATGACTGTACTGAAGAAGACCAGATAAACGGGCCAGAGGTTCGGGTGGAGCTGGTGCGCGCATGTCGGACCTATTCCTGCTTGAACAAGTCTTGCGAGGAGTGCCTGGACAGGCGGAGATGCGCAGAATGCAAGCTGAGGTATTGCGGTCCGTGCCTGTGGAAGGTTGGCGGGTGCAGGTCCTGCGACCGCTATTTTTGTGGGGAGTGCCTGAAGAAGCAGCTATTGCAATAGATGTGGCATGCTGTATTGCGTTTCATGCAGGGAGGAGTCCAAGTATTGCGTCGACTGCGGCATTTACTACGATGAGGATGGGGAACATCCGGACGATTAGATCTAATATCGATTACTCACATGTGAAGTTTGAGCCCTTGTTCGAGTCGCAGCCGTCTTCGCTCGTTTCAGTACACTCGCCACGCCCCCCCCCCCTTTATTTCCCATTTCCCATTCCGGCTCCTCGCACCT
Organism: Leccinellum albellum; assembly: GCA_038090015.1. Taxonomy (NCBI): domain Eukaryota; kingdom Fungi; phylum Basidiomycota; class Agaricomycetes; order Boletales; family Boletaceae; genus Leccinellum; species Leccinellum albellum. The sequence goes on from JBBPLX010001009.1 coordinate 2,214, forward strand.
CTGGAGCGCGCGATCTCGGTTGACATTTGTCAGTACATGTTCCTATCTACCCTCACAGCTCGCCAGTACAATGACCTGGAGTCGCCATAGGCTACAAGTCTACGACACTCCCGCCGTCACTCGTGTCGGCCCATCACTGCCTCCTCTCTTCCCAATACACGGAGCGATTCACAAACAATTTTGAAAACGATAAGAATGAAGGCATGCGAAAACATACGAACTAACTGATATGTGACACTTTTCTGTTCAGGGGCCATATTGCAGATAAAGCGGAGAATGGATTCGAGGAGCTGCTATTGCGTGCAGTCCTCACTAATATAGTCACTCCCGCGCGCTTGACCGAACTGGCTGATCATGCCCTCGCGTACACTGGAGCAAGCTATCTTCGAGTATCAACTATCGACAGCAAGGATACTACAGCCACTTTGTGGAAGATGGAAATCTGAAACATTGTCTCCAGAATGTCGAGTCGTCTGAGGTAAATGCCAACGTGGTTTCGCACGCCCATGTGGGATAGTTGACCGACCTGGTGAGTTGCTCGCCGGTAATGCGTGCCTGGTTGAAGACCACGTAAGTGTCCTCCCGAATGCATGTACAGGTGGTACCATTGGTGTTCACATAGGTGCCAGATAGAAATCAGCGCCGAGTAGGGGAAAGACGGCTCTGCGGTTCGTGCTAGTGACAGCAAGCGTCGTGACGATCATTTGGGGCGTGTCCATAATATTATATTCGAGGACCGATACGACAAGATCGTGACAGGCCGAGTGGACGGTAAGGCAGCATATCTATTCTTAGAGTTTTCTATGCTCGACAGGTCAGGAGTTCTCATGAAAATAGATGGACGAGGATGCACTCACCTGGTATGACCAGCTCGGGAGTCTTTGTCGTCGCCTCGATCGAGTACTTGTACTGCGTCATTGGCGAAGTCAGAAAGTAGACGGGCGGTTGCTGTGATCCCACCGTATTCCTGAACGCCTGTACGGGCGCTGTACGGAGATAGTATGATCTCCTGCCCTGCGAGCGTTTTTCTAGACAGTATATTCTGTCGGTCATATCGACGAAGATATCAGTGAATGTCACCCAATTGTGTTCCAACGAAGACCGTGCTCACCCTACATGTTGACTCGATCATCTTGCCACACGACCATCTGGTTCAATGTCCGGTCGCGCGTTCAGGCCCAGCGCAGCCTGGGCGTCGTCCCCTGGGTTCATCAACGTCCCGTCCTGCACGTACCTCATGAACGTCTTGGAACGGGCCCCCTATGTTTGCGCTCTCGCCGTCATTGTGCAGGAGCTTGTAAAAGACAAATGGATTGCCCCCTGCGCCGCACACACCATCTCGCTCAACGCCTCGTCAGCGGGGTCCGAAAAGACAAAAGGCTGAATGCGCGCGTCGAATTCGACGGTGCTCGGCATCTAAATGTCCATCCGAGTTCCTTAGAATGAAGGAGTGGATGGCCCATCCAGGACAGGCAGAGGGAGATGGGAGAGATCCGGTTTCGTACGGATGTCGAGCGAACCCAGCGGGAGGTCTTTCTTCGGCCTTCCAAGGTCCCAATATCGAGGAATGGTCTCCAGTCTAATTGTCGCAAGAAAGGATCTCGCTCGTAATCTTCTTCGTGTGCAAGAGATTTTGTTGAATCGACGATACGACTTTCCAGTTCGAGAGTACGCTCCCCGCTGGAAATAGTCAAAGTGAGAGACAATCCACGGCGTATCGGGGTCATCAAGGGGAATGAGGTGCTGCACCTCCTCGTCTCGCCGAGAAGCCAGGGTGATACCCAGCAATACTACGCGTTTTTAGACGCGGCGCAGGTGAGGGCCGGATACGGGTGGCAGGGCGGCATTGTCTCAACGTCGAACACGAGCATCTGCTCTGGCTGACCGTCGTGTCCCGGATATGGAACGTGTTCGCTGTAGCTCGAACCGTCCTGGATGTGGTAGTACTTCATCCGTCCTTGCTGAATGTTGAAATAATCGGGTCGAGAGGGCAACGCTTTGTGAGCAAATCTTTCGCGAGGGATGGCCAGGATTGGGCGCAACGTTGTCAGATACGAAAAAAAGGTGCTCGTCGATATCGACGCCTTGGAATTGTGGGAGAGTGAACGCTGTATCTGGGAGAATGAAATCCCGCTGGGCCTCGAGGCTATGGATGTGAAGGTGATCGCATGCGATCTGAACATAGGCGGGCTGTGGAGGGAGAAGACGGTACTATTGAATATCTGCGCGTGAAGCTTGCGGGAGAGCATTTGAACGCTTAGCTCGTTCCGTTTGACTGTACCGCAATCAGACGCGAAAAAAAAGTATCCGTATCATCTCTATCGGTCTTTCGTTTCCTCGGGCGTGGACTTGCCCGCGTTCAATTTGGTGGAATGTGCGATTTACGGGCGAAGAGGTTTACCATGATAGCGTGGGAACATATAATATATTGAGAGGTAATAATTTCATGATTGATAAGACAAATTTCATAAGCCCTTCAAGTATTCCCACCATCCGAATTCCTGTGTCCAAGTGCCGTGTCCTGGTCAACAATACTATGTGCTCGACTGGAGAAGGTATGTCCCTTTTTACTGTTCAAGAATGCCTGTAATGACTATTTGTCGACCCCCAGATTGCTCGAAAATAACTGAAATTAATTGTGGTCAAGCAGTATATTCTGCGTTCTTCACTCCAGATGGAAAGCACGTACTGAGCGGTAGTAACGATGGGAAGATTCGACGATGGCGGGTAGATGATGGACGTGAGGTGGGCAACTTGAATGCAATTGAAACAGGGTGGGCAATCTATGCAGCCGCGCTATCGATGGATCGCAAATGGTTGGTGTGCGGGTACTCACACTATGCCGGGGTTTGGAACGCAGAAACCCACGCTATGGTTATGGGGATCGACGCACATGGCACAGTATACTCTGTGGATATTTCCCCCAACTCAATGACATTTGCCACGGCTGGGGACATATGTGTGTCCATCTGGAGCATTCGCACAGGCGCACAGCTCGTGGCACTGCAGCATGCTTACACAGTGGATACAGTTAAATTCTCTCCAGATGGTGCACATCTGGCCATTGCTTCTGTCGGAGGGTCAATCCAGATCTTTGATAGCGGAAGTGGTCAACAGTTACTCGACATCCCGTGCTTATTCGAAGGGTGGGCTCAGAAATCCTCACCACTTGCTTGGTCTGCAGATGGTCATCAAATTTTCGCTGTCTCTGCACTGATCAATGGAGCCAAATGTTTCAATGCTATCTCAGGTTCATTGGTCGGTACATGGCCTATTCTAGACAATTCACTGGAGCACCCTTCTATCATACCATCCTCCAACCAAAAGTTTATTGCCGTTACTGGACACCGTTCATTGTCCTTTTGGGATACCTCAACGCACGAGCAAGTTGGTCCTGTAATCGAGCACGCCAGTGATGTTTTCTCCTTGACGCTCTCTCCTGATGGCGATCGTGTTGTAACTGGTGAGGAAAGTGGAAGAGTTACTGTGCGGAGTCTCCGTGACATTCTTCCAGACTCGTACTTTATACAACATGTGAGCACTCCCACTGCTAAACATGGATCAATTCATAGAATTTCTCCCCTTAATCCCTCTGCAATTGTGAGTATGTTTGAACATTGATCCAATACCTTTCTTGACCCTTCCAAGAGTCACAGTTGCCACTCATACAAAATAGCGACGCGACATTCGAACCATTGGCCCGGGGCAACCTACCAGTGTCCCGAGCAGAACAAGTTCTGACAAGGGATATATCTGATCCCCTGGATCCCTCTCTCCATCGTGAGCATGTTTAGACTTCGTTTCTTGCTTCACCTTAAATTTCCAAGAGCCACAGTTGCCACTCATACAAATCAGTGAGATGTCGTTCGAAGCATGGACCCAGGGCGACTTGTCTAGAGTGGAACAAGTTCTAACAACAGAGTTGTTAAATCCTCTGAAACCTTCTTATCATGCACAAGTCCTCGCTCAACGCTCTCTCGTACGATCCCGTTTGAGACAGTGTAGCCTGGCCATCGATGATGCAACAAAGGTAGCCCTTCTATCCTCTTTAGTCCGATAGGCTCGTACTGAATATCACATATCAGTCTGTTGAGACCCAGAGATCTGCCATCGGTCAGATAGCTATTACGGTAGCTCGCGCCGGTAACAGCGAGCACGATGCTGCCATGCGCTTGTTTGACCTCGTGTTCACTAATAACCTCTCGACCGACATCAATCTCGTATTATTGATCAAGGTATGGAATTATTATTTTTTGCTGTCACATATACTGTTGTCTAATTACACTCAGGCCATTACCCTATTCGAATGTGGACGACACGATGAGGCTATTTTGCGAGTCGAGGATTTGATCAACATTGTCGATGACAAGACGATGTACATCACCGCTCGGGTGAGCAACTACCAGGATTGCCAATGCGAGATGATGGTAATCAGGCTGTGCTTAGGCTCAAATGCACTTCCTACTCGCAACCATGTCGTTGAAGGTCGGTGACTATGAGCGGGCTGCGGAATTGCTCGGTCGCGCAGGGGACCCAACCATCCCTGACAAATGTCCCGAGCTAGTTGTAATCTCGCTTGTAAGCTGTTCATTCTCTCTCCATGAACATCCGGACCAACATAATTCGGAAGATATTTGGATGGAACTTTGATGACCTTGTTCTTGCAATCGAGCAGCATGTTCAGCAATGCATGAAGGCCTTGGAGGATATTGGTGACGTAGCAATGGAGTCTGAGAATGCAGAAGAAGCAATTTCAAGCTATACTGCTGCGCTATCTTTGAATCCTTCCAATCCTGCGGGTCTCCAAGTCAAACGAAGCAGAGCCTGGGCAATGCAAAGCTCGTGGGAGGATGCATTGAAGGATGCAGATGAGGTACGAGCCATTCTTCTTATCAAGTATGAGAAATGGTGAATTTCATGATATCAGGCAATCAAGTCGGATCCACAGAATCCCTGGGGATACGAAAGAAGGCATGTAGCATTGCATGCTTTGCAGCGCTTCGACGAAGCAATTGGTACTCTCAACCATATGGTTTCCCTCACAGACAATCCTCTCTCGAATTCGGGTGCACTGGCACAGTGCAAGTGTCATGGTGATGGGCGAGATGCAGCATTAGCCCACCTTCTGGAGAATTTCGTGGCTCGTTTTGGCGAAGCTCCAGTACTTGCTTGGACGGGCCAATCCTCATCGTATAACAGCTGCCTTCCGGCCACCCTCGTCATTCATAACCAAGTCCCACATCCTTTACCCACCATCGACGATGCTGAAATGGATGCGCGCGTAGCGGAATTAAAAAGCTCAATGTCTGGGATAGACATTGTTTATGACCGTGTCGTCCGCTTGCCATTAACGCGGTTCGCCCTCCGGAGACTCTACCTGCCCTGTATCCTTTTCCCTGTCAAGAAGCTCATTGAGAAAGATGCCGAGATTGGTGATGAGAAGTGTTACCGTGCCCGGGTATCAGGTATTGGCCATGTTGAATTTCGGACATCGGACAGGCTCTCGTTGTCGGAGTCACGCAGGCTCGTTTTCGCGCATCCGTGGATTCGAGATTTGCGTGGCCCAGCCGAGGAGGAATCTTGTGGGAGCTCGTCGGATGGAAACGATGATTCTTTGTCGTGGTCTGGTTCGGAAGTGGGAGAAGAGTCTTTGTCTCCGGTCGCTGCTTCCAAGACTGCGCCCGATGTGGCTGCACCGCTATATGCAGGACCGATAGCTACGATGGACGTCTCTACGCAGGCGTTGCGGCTAGTCGTCCGTCTGCAGCAGCCATTCCGTGGGCTTTTGCTGCAGCAACAGTCGCATGGAGGGTACAAGCGGATCGCTGCTGAGCACGAGATTGTCTTGCCAGGGCTTGAACGCCGCATCAGTTCTGTGAAAGATGTCCGAGTCGAAGTCGTGGAAATATTGTGACCTCAAACTTCGGTCTCCAGCTGACTCGGATAAGTTGAAGTTTAACCTGTGGTTTTTTGTAGTTATGCGTTTCAATTCTCGCTGGTTAGAAGTTCATGTATGTAGGCCCCGTCAGTCGTTTGATTTGGATCTCCGTCACTGTCTTCGTTGCAATGTAACATACGTACATGCTCTTTTTGCGCTCGCTTCCTATCGGCGAAGCAATCATCAAATTCGTCCACGAGGACGATCCCATGGGCCAGCCTAGAAGTACTCCCGTAGGCAGACCTAATTCAGGCAGGGAATGTAATCTATGCAGCCGCGCTATCGATAGATCACAGATGGTTAGTGTGCACAACCGGATATCGGGGTTTCGAATGCAGAAACTCGCACAAAGGTTCTGAACTTCCACGGACACACAAGTACACTCGCAGTATAACATGTGGATATTTTTCCCAACTCGATGACATTTGCCACGGGGTCAGATACACGGACGTTCATCTAGGGCATTGGCACAGGCAAACGGCTAGTGAGACTGCGCCTCCTTGGCTTGAGGGAAGGTAATTCCTACCGACGCAGAGACCCACTGCTTCTTACTCAGCATGTTCTGACCCTCGTTCGCCCGCTAGCCACCCCCATTGACGCCAGGCTCTCGCTCCCGTGTCATGTCGTCCTCGCCGTGCCACCCTCACCCTCCACCCTCACCGATCGCCCAATGAGCTCGCGAGCACGGACACACTAGCAGACGCATTATCTGCTAGTGCGCTCTTGTCTTGCTTACCCCGCACTCACAAGCACGGGCACGCTAGTAGACAACATGTCTACTCTTGCTTGTGTGCGCAAATTGGAGAAGAGGTAAGGTGGAGAGCGAGGGCAAGGGGGTATGCACGTCCGTGGATGTAGTGTCATGTCTGTTGTGATTGTTGTTGTGTTCGTCGTTGTCACGAGGAAGGGCGAGAGCGAGACCAGGGAAATTGCAACGAAAATGAAAACGGCAGCGTGGAGCAACAACTGCATGATATGCACAATTGTACGCATCGCGTGGTTGTTGCTTCACTCGGGTGAGAGGACGACGAGGGTGTGGCGTGGGTGAGAGAACAAGGCAACATTGTGCCACTACCTCATTTTCACGTTGTCGTGGTTATTATCTCGTTATGCCATTGTGGTGGCATGCTGTTGCGTTATCGTTAGTTGCGTATAGGCGAGGGAGAGGTGAGACGGGGACGAGGGAAACAGAATGGTGAGATGAGGATCCATGCACATGTGCATGTCAAGAGCAACGGAGACAGTAACAATGCAGACTAGCCTGGTGGAGAGAGCGGGCGAGGGTGCGTCCATACGAACACGAAGGAACAGCGGGAATGGTAGGGCAGGTGATGAATACAAGTTTTATTTAGTTCTGTTCGGTCGGATTCTGTTGCAAGAAACTCGTTGATCCGAGTCGTACTACCTTCGCACAACTTGCCCATATCTCAGTCTGAATCACCATCACATGCGGTCATTGCTCACAGTATAGTCACTCCCAACACTGAGCGTGCGCTTCCGTGCCTGGCCGACCTAGCTCATCAGCAAGCTAGCTGCGACTCTCTGAACAACGCTCCTTCAGGCATCTTCGCCAAAAATCACCAGGCAATGATACTATACTCTGTGAAAAGCAGAGGGGGCCTTCTCCCAATTAAAGTGGTCTTGTACCAAGATGGACCTACGGTGCAGATACAACGAGTGGTCGTCGACCTTGAAACAAAGACTGTACAACGCGAGGGCCAACCCAGTCTTCCTATAAATATGAAGCAGATCAAGCGTGCTCGACAAGAAACTGAGTTATATCAACATTTTCCATTGACGGCCCTGCAAGGTACATGGAACTCACTCTCACGCAAAGCTGTTTGCTCCACTTGGCAGGTGAGGTGATGTTTCTTTTTCTTGTGTTACCTAACGAATCTTTTTGAAACGCCTTGAGTCGAAAAGTATTTCCTTCGCCCAGCCACAAGTCCGTGCTAGTTCTCCTTTCTTCGAGGAGAAGCCGTGTCCGTCATGCAAGGTGCTAACGACGCCATTTGCTTGAGTTGGATTGTCCCGTATCCCGGCTCATTCCATTCCAACCATGCCGTCGCGATAACTATGTTGCTGTGTGTCTGCCTTGCTTACTGAATGCACCGATCATCCCGCCTCTCAGTCAATGTCCGAGTGCAATCTCTGGTTCTGCAATCACGAACTGACGTGGTGCCTGGGCCGACCCAGGGAGACTCCAAACCAGACTCTAAGCAACATCATACGTGGGATATCAAACATTGTCCGAGAGCACCCACCCAAGCCTATCGTGTATTCTTGCTGCGATTTGGGTCGTATTATGTTAAAATGCTCCAATCCAAGATGTTGGTCAAGAGAGAGACACGCTAAGTGTCAAGGAATCTGCCAATCATGCTCCCCTGCAGGTAGGATCTCGTGCGCGTGCGAAGATTATTGGATCTGCGACAAGTGCAACTTGAAGGAGCCCCCGATGACAGACTATTTCAAGCAATACCCACAATGCAAGTGGGCATACTGCGACGAGTGCGGAAGAAGACCGGATGGGCGGGCCAGAGGTTCAGGTGCAGCTGGTGCGTACTTGTCGGACCGATTTCCGTTGGAGAGTTTTGTGAGGAGTGCCTAGAGGGGCAGAGATGCACAGAATACTACCAAAGGTAGTGCCATCCGTGCCTGAAGACTGGGAAGGCGGCGAGTGCAGGTCCTGCGATGCTATTTTTGTAAAGAGTGCCTACTAAAGAAGTAGCATTGCGATAGTTGTAGCAAAATGTATTGCAATTCATGCAGGGAGTCCGAGTATTGCGTTGACCACATCAATGAGATGGAGGACATTTGAATGACCTAATCATGTCGATTACTTGTTTGTGAACTTGAGGTATTTTTAATTTACTTACCTATGTACTTGACTTGACCCGACGTCGGGAATTGGACATTAATCGCTAATCTAACAGATCCCTTTATCTATTTCCTTACGTCTTTTGTCAATCCTGTCCAATTCTGCTAGATATATCTTAATACGCTCCATGACTTCTCTGCGACGTCTCCACATTATTACCATTCCGCTATCATATCAGTCTATCGCTTCTGTGATAGGTCCATCCAGATCTGGGTTTGGGATAGTAGTTCGTAGATATGGTCGATCCTGGTATATCCTCGTCGCAGCTGAATCTTTGTTACGAGTGGCGTTCAGCATGGAATCAAGTTCAAGTCCTGTCACATACCAGTAATAAACTTATCGATGAGGAGGAACTCATCCTACTCCAGGTGAACCCGTTCACGTTCCATCCGCTCCATGTATGTCGGCAGACATGATAATCAGAACAATCTCTCAATATGTGAAATATGTCTTACCTAGTGATTCCAACCGAGCATTGAGTGTGCTGCGTATCTTAGCACGGGGCTGACTATCCCGCAAGGCACAGATTTCCTTGGGATACTCATTTTTCAATACGCGGCGGGTCGCCTGCTGCTTCATCTCCTCATTTCCTGTGCAAATCAGTAATACATCGAGAGAGGATAACACGACGTACCAGAATCCAGATTTTCATTTCCCTCTCCTGCATCCACTCCAGGACAAGCTTCATAGTCTATCAACGACGGCTAATCAACCTGAAGATAGAATAAACAGGTCGTACCAGGATCCTCCCGCATGATCGACGAGACGTTTTTTAACGTTCCCTTCCAACTCATGGTACGTCCGTTCCGCGTTGAGCGGATACTCTTCCCACGATTCGTTGACCGTCAAAAAGTTCGAACCCATAGTTAGAATACCAGCAAATGATACCGGGCTCAGACATTTCTCGAGGAACCCCGGAATAACTTGTGCAAAGACTTGATGAGTCACGTAGACGTCCTGAACACAGTACGAGAGGTAGTCTTGAACGTCTGAGAGAATTGCCTCCCTTGATGACATCCATAAAGTCACTGCGGATTTGCTTGTCCATATCGATATTGCAATACAGTTTCGCCAGGTCTGCGAGGGCGTTGGCCGAGGTGAGGTCTTCCCAGCGTCGTTATGAAAGCTCAGCAGCTGTCGCGTCCGCATCGTCCTCTTGGGGCTGCGGGAGCCTTTCCTCGACCTCGACACGCAGTCGATGGAGTTGGGCGCACCGTCGAGTGTCGACCTCGGAGTCTGCTTGAGATGACACATCGTGCATGATCTCAAGCGCCGCCTCGCCAGCCTCTGCGCGCTGCTCAATCCACACTGCCTTTGCCTTGCGGTGGGTTTCATCCGTCCTGGCCATTGAT
>JBBPLX010001010.1:0-12373 GCA_038090015.1 Leccinellum albellum
CCAGGCGCTAGATTTTAACGTCGCATTAATGGGGTAGTGGTAACCTGGGTCGTTGCCATCGACCCGCCGGGGGTTCGATTCCCTCTTAATGCATTTTGGCTTGTTGCCTTTTTTAGATAGTATATAGTTTCCTGTCTTAGATCAGAACCTGTGCTTCGGGAGGAGCAAGACGTGACGAAATGAGCACCCCACTACCGCCCGGAATCCTCGAGGCATTGCAGATCGCCCCGGGAACGATTGCTCCGGACAGCCGTTCGTTCCAGGAATCGTTACTGGATCTCACCCTTCCTCACCAATCTGATGACGGCGTTTTAACGAACAAGTACGACCTCCTCTGTCCGCGGGGCTGTCGCAGCGTCATTTTGAAGCGTGGCGTGGGCCAACTGGTTGAGCGATCTGGGATCGAGGTACGGGCCAAACGTTCCATCGATATTGCTATTCATCCATTCAAACGTCAACGCTGATTTGTGATAACGTGTACTATTAGATGGATTCTCCAGGTCACCCCGTCGATCCCGCACTGGATCCGCTTCCGGCGCCGCCAGCGACGGTCTCGTGGTGGCTTGTTACACCGTCCCCGATGGAGTTTGAGAACGTCGGGTTTTCTCGACCCGTGCCAGCGCCGCGTGCAGCGGGGGGCGACTCAGCGATGTCAGGTATTTGGAGTTCCCCCCCTTTTCTCTTCCCACCTCACCCGTCCGCGTCTGATCCGAGCACATGCGACATGTTTGACGTTGGCCTTCTTCCTCTGATAGCCTCGTCGAAATCGATCAAGTTCCTCATCTGCGCCGATTGCGACGTCGGCCCGCTTGGGTGGTGTGAGGAAGGTGGAAAGGAGTTTTGGTTGGCGTGCTCGCGAGTCAGGTATGCAGTGGCGAGTAACTGAGATCTCCGTTGTTGGACTTTGGGAGGTAGGAATTGATGCACGATCACTCGGTCATATACGTGTTGACGGTTTACACGTGGATTTACTAGGCTACGTAGGATTCCATAACAATATGTATATACGACAAATATGGGCTGCGTTAACATCATTAGGTTCGTATCGTTGATCCGAAACAATGTAAGTGGGGACCAGCCCATGGGATAGATGACATGCGTCAAACAAAGCTGCGTTCCGAAACCAAGAGGGCTTTCTCTTCGATGTCCTCGCTTTCATCCTTCCAGACCTCAGTCTCATCGCGCCACTCCGGATACTTCTTGAAGACGCACCAAGCGTCATCGATAAGGTCTCCTAGGAGTCCCAACTCGTTTTCTGTAAAGCGCGAGTATTCACCCTTGTCTACTGGATCCTCAGGCGCGACTTGGATGGCTGGAGAGTAGATACTCGGTGATTCTAGGTGACACTTCCAGAAATGATCCAGTTCCTTCGATACCTTTCTCCTCCAGTATTTCCAGACCGGCGTGTCGTTGGGTATAATGCTGGTCAAGACAGCGTCAGGTTTGCACGTGGACGGATTTTGGCGGCCGTTTCCTAGGAGTAAGCAGACAAAGACTGCCATCTGAGTCCTCGTCCCCAATGTTCGCTTCTCCATCTGCTTCTCCATTCGCATACCCAGGCCCTTTAACAGAAGATCTCGATGGACCTTTTTCCTCTCATATGACGCGACGAACAGATGGTACACCCCCGACGCGACGAAGGAGATAAGGTACAGGATCTGGCCAAAGAAGGAGCCGCGTGGTATGAGGAGGAGCTGCGCCAAAAACTGCGCCATCAAGAGGAGGGAGCTCACTCCGATCGAGTGGTGCTTCTCATGCGGAAATATCCCGCACGAATAATCAAGTTTGAACTCCCCTTTTGTAACAATGTTCACGTCGGCCTCTTCTCCTTTCAAGACGATGATGCCATCCTTTGGAAACATCACACCATCACCGGGTGGCGAAGCTGGGGACGGGACCGGAGCGCGGATCTCGAGTTTAGCCCCCCCGAGGACCATGGATGAGAAGCCGCTACAGAGAATACCGAGAAGGATGAGAGATGCACAGATGCGATCACGGCCGAGCAGACACAAGATGCAGGCCGCTATGCTGACTAGCGATGGTACAATAGCCCAGAGTGCAATGGAACGGTCGTCGTTCGGGGGTATAGCGATGATTTCAGGCTCATTTGGGGCGGCGCTAGTATGAGTGTTGGTCCGCCTAATCCTGTTGTGCTGTCTTGGGGGAAGTGAAATGACCGTGACCGTACACTCCCTAGTCTTTCTCCCGTCAGATCCGTCCCTCTTAATGAGAGGGAGCTCCCTCTCGCCGAGGTCCTGGCAGGCATCTACAACCAAGTGCCCCAGATATTTGGTTGTCAACTTGGTTCCAGAGTACGAGCCACTGTATTCAGGACCAGACTCGCCGTCGAGCTTGAAGGTGGCTGCGGGAGATAGGTTTGGTCCAGGGAAAAGGCTGTCCCAGAAGCGAGAATTAGCCATCTGGCCGAACCTCTTTGCGACGGTGATGGTCCCCGGATAGTTGTACCATCCTACCCATCTCCGGCCAACATGTAGGTGGATAGACTCGAGAGCGTCGACGGCATTCTCACCGCCGAGCATCCCCACAACGCCACTCGTGTCGATCCTATAAGTGGTGGCATTGATTTTCTGGATAATCTGCTCAAGGGAGTACATGGCGATGGAGTGGTGCGTCTCTCGGTGCTTGCTCTTGCACTACCGCCTTATATCTGGATGCGTCCCATTCTGCGCTAGAAGGTACCGCTCGCCACAGGGCCCAGCATGCAGCCTGCCTCATTCCTCCATTCTAGAAAATGGGCGCCTTCAGATTCTTCTGTGACAAAGGGTGACACAGCCGTTAGATAGCCATTCCATTCCCCACAGTCAACTCACTTGATGTCCAACGGGCTCACAAGATGACTCTACCTTTTCTCTGTCAGCCATTTTATGTAGAGCTCCAGGTTTGCCAGTTGTTGGAGACGTACGTTAGTTGCTTTTCGAGCGCTTGTTCTAGTCTTCTATGAAACATGGTTTTCATGATGCAGACTGTAAAGTTCGATAGATCAATTCAAATACTTTCTATCCACATGAACTCGTGTTGGAAACGCCTACAGCCCATTCATTATTGGATCTATGCCATTTAGTAGTTGGCAATATAGTGGCCCTAATTTTATCTGCTCTCCGCTGTTGGCAACAAGCTAAAACATAAGATGTGGAGTCACCACTCTGCCTTGTTAGCCACGGACCAATTTGAAGTGGAATTCTGACTACCTGGGTTCACATGAGCTTCGATGACAATCTGAATCAGGAGATAACATACCTGTCCTCGTGTACGTTCAGTGAAATTTGTGTGCATGCGGAGGTTTGTGATAGTTGTGCAATGGTGAGCGCACTATATCGCTTCATTTATCAGTCATCAAAAGTATGAGAGTTAATATCGGTCCCTGTCAATTGCATTAAAAAAGAAGTAGTTGGTACCTATCGATGAGATTCGCCATGTGTAAACACTCATCACAGCAAGAGGACGGTTGACGTAGCGTTGAATACAGTAGTGCCGAACAATCTTCACTTGCATCCCTGGAGCTAGGAATCGTTAACATGAGTTGCAGGTAAGCGATGCCGGTAGACTGGAGACGCCTATCGGATGTGATATACACGGTCAACGGGGCCCAGGTGGAATTCTCTCACTGTACGCAATGATGCGGCGTAGACGTTATCCTGGAACGATCAATATTATTTATGTCGGAGAATAAATATACCACACTATGTAATAACCAGTCTGTGTGCCAGGGTAAAGGGAAACCTGAGTCGTGGTCAGAAGGCCTGCAAGGAAACACGCTGGGGATGCATGATGCTTGTGATTCCGTTGGATAGCAGAAGACGGGGAGATGATGTGTGATTGAAATTTAGACTGCCGAGCCTGCGAACTTGTACGTTGTGACACAACAACTTTACTACTACACTACACTACACCTCGTCTGTTTCTGCGTTGGTTGTTGACGGACGACAGAGCCAGAGTTTCCAGTCGTTTACGCCTCAGTTCTGTTCGTAGGCTGGTCGTTTCTGACCTGGAGCGCTTACCGAACCCGCTTCGCCAACGCAACACAGCACGCGTCTTTCCTTTTTTCCTATCACTTTTTTTACCTATCGATCCCTCCTATTTTCTATACCCTGGTTCTCAAAAGGTACCCTTGAAGCTTCCAGCAAGTCTTTCATTCGATCCAACCTCCACTCGGCCCCGTTATGTCCGCCCCCACGACTTCAACTTCCTCCTCCTCATTAGCTGGCCCCAGCGGTCAAAACCTCCATCCCTTGGTCGAAAACAACGAAGAGAAGAATAGTGTGGTTATCAAAGTCGGAATGGTCGGGGATTCACAGATAGGCAAGACCAGTCTCATGGTCAAATATGTGGAGGGCAGTTTCGATGAAGATTATATCCAGACGCTGGGTTCATATTTCGGTTCATCCTCTCTTCCCTTCTTAACGTATTGCCAGGCGTTAATTTCATGGAGAAGACAATAACCGTACGACGAACAACAATCACGTTCTCCATCTGGGACCTTGGAGGGCAGCGAGAATTCGTGAACATGCTACCGCTTGTTTGCAATGACGCCGTTGCTATTCTCTTCATGTTCGACCTTTCGCGAAAGTCGACGCTGAACTCGGTGAAAGAGTGGTATCGGCAGGCAAGGGGGTTCAACAAGGTAGGTCGACGCTCCCGTATTCGGTTACGCGACATCGTATGCGAGGACGTATCAACAAGGGCGCTGTAGCAAACTTCGATCTTATCTGTGTTATTGCAGTGGAAACTTACATATCCCTTCGCAGACCGCAATCCCATTCTTAATTGGGACGAAATTTGACACGTTTGCAACCTTCCCGCGGGATGAACAGGAGGAGATTACTAAACAGGTCTGCTCATACGTTGATTCGTTCGGATCCATCCACCGATGAGTTCGCAGGCGAAGCGATTTGCGCGGGCAATGCACGCATCGCTAATCTTCTGTTCAACATCCGCATCAATCAATGTCCAAAAGATCTTCAAGATAGTGCTTGCGAAAGCATTTGATTTGAAATGCGTGATTCCGGAGATCGAAGGTGTTGGAGAACCGGTACTTATTTATGTGGATGTGTAACATCGTGGATAGAATGTTTAGACGAAGAGAAGATGGGGGTGTGCCGTCTGAGCGAACGGTTGGCAAGTCTACCAAGGTGATGTTGCATCGAACTCGAGGAATCCTGCCCTTTTCGCTGAATATGTGATTAGGAAGGGCCACGCGACGTTGGGATTCCTGTTACACCACCTTTGCTGTACACCCCCTTTGATCGAGGACGTTCAGATCGGGAGTCTCTTCGTCCTTGGTCGCTATTCACCAATGTTGATATCTATCTTCACACCTTAGTTTGCAGTATTCGCATTGCTCAATCAGCTCTGTTTTTCTTCTGGACCCCTTTTTGTCGTGTTTCCTTGCTTTTGCATCGCCGTCTTTGCTCGTCCCCGCAAACCTGCCACCCTTATCCATTTCTAAACTGACACCCTCCTCTACACTCGTTTGAAGCCGTTTCTGGCGGGCGTCTTGTATTTGTTGCTATGCTCGATATTACATTCCCAACCATGTCTTAATGCTTTCATATGGTAATCGTGTTACTCAAAGCATCCAAGAGGGGTGTGGACCATCGGAGCTTCGTGGCAGGTGCACGACTTCGTTCCGAGTAAGTCGATCTTTATACCTCGTGCTTTTTTGATCCAGACGACCCAACACCCGCTGTGACCTATCTCCGAGCCTTCCCCGGCTTTATCATCACTCGCGTTGGTTGCAGAGTCACTGATTTCCTCCCTTCTGAGGTGGATTCGTCTCCAAACTTTCACAGTGAACAGTAAAATGCTAGGAGCCGAGGACAACCTCTCCTGTCCGCTTCAGCGGTCCTTACAAAAAGGCCCTCTCCTCGCGCTCTCTTTCCCTGCCTACAATGCTTTCCTTCTTGATCTCAGCACTAACCCTAGCGTCGTATGTTGCGCCCATACCGACCGCGTTCAACGTCACCCACCGCCGTGATTCCGCCTCATACGTCCAAGCGGCGTACTTTACCAACTGGTATAGTCATTCTGCAACCTCTGTCGACCCTCTGACTCTGTCCCTCTCGTTCGCAGGGGCATATATGCGGCCAATTTTCGTACGTGTCAGTTTCTTGTCGCTGCCATCCTGGCTTATCTGTCGCAGAGCCGACCGACATCGACCCGAGCCAGCTGACGCACATCTTATATGCGTTCGCGGATGTGTCACCTGGCACCGGTGAGGTATCCCTCACTGACAGTTGGGCCGATGAAGAGGTATGCCCGTCACCACTCATCGTTTAGCAAGACGTCTAAAGGCCGTTGAAGAAGCACTTTCCCGGCGACTCTTGGAACGAACCAGGGAACAACCTCTATGGCTGTTTGAAACAGGTGACATCGGTCGCTCTCATGATCGTGTCTCGCCGCTAAGGAGTCGCTTCCAGCTCTACTTGTTGAAGTTGTCCCATCGGTATACATCCCGTGCTCCCTTGGTTCTTGATTCCAACTCACTTTTTGCCAAAAAGACACCTAAAGGTTTTGTTGTCCGTTGGCGGCTGGACTTATTCCCAGGATGGGGATTTTTCGTTCCTCGTAGACAGTGGTCTCCGTGCGAGCTTCGTCACGAGTGCGGTTCAGTTGATCAAAGACTATGGATTCGATGGAATGTAGGTCCCCTCGCTCACCTGCCCTTTTTAATGTCCAACACGAGCGCATATAGAGACATAGACTTTGAGTATCCAGCAAACGAGGCTCAAGGCGGAGGCTTTCTGGATCTTATGAGATCCCTCCGGGATGCGTTCGATGAACTTGCGATCGCAAACGGAGACGATACACCTTATGAACTGACGGTAAGCCCGGACTTTATCTAAGCGGCTCGGATCAACGACGAGACTTCTAGGCAGCAGTGGCAGCAGGATCCCAGAATTACGCATACTATCCGGTCGAGCAGTTGGACCAAGCCATCACTTATTGGAATTTGATGGTCCGGTGAATCTCGTTTTCTTTGCGTCACCTCGGACTCACTTTTCCTTGCAAGGCGTATGATTATGCTGGACCTTGGCTGTCATTCGTACGTGTCCCATCTTATAAGAGCATGTTTCAGTTCCTCGAATCATTTGTTCAAGGCCGACAACCAAGCAAATCTCTTTGGTGGATTGAGGACGGGTGTGAGCACGGAGGCTGCTATCAACCACTATCTTTCTTCTGGTGCGACTCCTCGCAAGATTGTTATGGGTATCATCTTTTCCGCTTTCATCTTGAAAGGACAGACGTATTCATAGAGGTCTACAGGAATACCGCTTTATGGGCGTCCCTTTGAGAACACAAAAGGGATAGGGCAGCCATACAACGGGGTGAATTAGGGTGAAAATCCCAGTCTACACGTATTGATATCCGATCTAGGTTGGTCCCGGGACCTTCGAAACCGGCGTCTACTTTTACAAGTACCTCCCTCTACCAGGCGCGGAAGTGTTCGAAGACCTGGTGGACGTCGCGAGTTACTCTTACAACCCGGTCACGAGAGAGCTGGTTTCGTACGACGTCCCAGATATCGTGAGAATCAAGGCCGAGTATGTCATCTCCAATTCGCTTGGAGGATGCATGTTCTGGGAGGTGCGTTCCGTGCGACAGCATCCTTCGTTGCCTAATATGCTGCTAGCTTTCGTGCGACAAGTCGGGCTCGGAATCGCTCGTTTGGACCGCCGGAACGACGTTTGGTCAGCTGGATCAGACACCGGTGAGTCGAGCAATTCGTACGCGAGTGCATTTAGAACTCACTACTGCTCTTGCAGAACCACATCCAGTAGGTTCCCCCGTGAACTAGATAACACAGACTCAAACGCACGTGTGTGCTCTCCAGCTATCCAGACAGCAAATGGGACAATATCCGGAACAACATGGGCACTGCGTCGAGCCCGAGTCCGACTAGTATATCGATGACGGTCGCGTCCCCGACTACAGTGATGACGACTAGCACAACTGCGGCTACGACCACGACGTCGACCTCTGCGCCAGCGCCCACCTCCACGTCCCCGTACTCGTGCATGTGTGCTGACGTAGCGGCTTGGAGCACCACGGTACGTCCCATTCGCCCGCCGCAACTTGCTGACCCATTCTGACGTGTCAATACCCTAGGCTGTGTACGTTGGAGGCAACGAGGCAGTTTACGGTAAGCGCGTTCTGTCCGGTCTAGTGCGGGCTCATTGCATGTTTAAAAAAAAAAAAATCTTTCAGCTGGCCATCTCTGGACTGCGAAATGGTGGACCGAGAACGACGTCCCCGGGGGTGCCGGTAAGTCGCTTCCTTGACGTTGTCCTCGTTGGTGTGTGACTGAGACATGACCTCAGCAGGTGTGTGGGTGGATGACGGGTCGTGCGACTGATCGATCGATCAGGGCTCGAGCGTACGCAATGTGGTGGAAATCATGGATAGCGCTCTCGATCGCGCAAGGAGCAAATGTTTCTTTTCTTTTCTCTTTCTCATCCATGTCAGGGTGTTCGGATTCGTTATACGGTAGACAGAGTAAGCTGATAGATTGCGGCGGGGGTACGACCTTGACCCAGAGCATACATTTTATATCGCATCGATGGTTCAGCGTTATACATGAGTGGGGCTAGAATCTTCTCGGCTACACGGGTAAAAAAAAAAAAGCAAGTCATTCCTTATAAATAAGTACTCGGATTGGTGAACACGAAGGGATGGAAACAACAAAGAAGCAAGATGCATAAAATAAATGTGTCCGTGGTCGACGATACGATGAACAGGGAAAATACAGTACCTTCGCCTTGAATGCTACTCTAGAAAAATAGGCGCGTGCTCTGACTGCAAAAGTGATACAAGTGTCTCCGACATCGAGGACCACAAAAAGTTATAAACTCGATCATCGTCGGGGGACCAATGATGACCGTCATGGAATGCACATTTCCAAACGAAAAGGAAACGGGTCACAATGACAGAGATGGCGATACAGAAAAGGACAGACAGTAATTTCCACGGAGGAATGCAGAGCGAATCCGCGGCGACCACGACCAGCGCGGCGTAAAGGACTCATTGCCTGTTAGGGACCACGGTTCATCCCATAACGTGACCGTAGTTGACGCTCTCGCTAAGGTGTTCGTTGGCCGGGTTGTACGTGAACCCTTTGAATTGGTCCTGGACCGTCTCCGACAAGTGAGAGTCCTCCACCACCGAATCTTGGGCCTCTTCGTTCGTAAAGTCGGGATCAAAGTTGGCAACGTCAAGAACCGACTCCTGTGACGGCACTCGTGTGAGAAAATGAACAAAAAGGGGCTCAAGTGCTTACCACGCTCGGCTTGAATGGTGGTTGTATCTTCTTTTGCAGGAGCCTGTACTTGACATTTAATCTCGGTCACGATGAAGACAGCCGGAGGATGCACTCACAAGTTCCAATCAACATATTTAGCAAAAAAGGGATGTTTCTTGATTTCCTCTCCGCCATTTGCGCCAAGGCGTCGCGTTGGATCACGTTGAAGAAGCCCAGTCATGACGCTCTTCGCCTCCCCAGATATGTCAGACGGGAAGACGAGTGGATCCATGAGGATGCGTTGGTACATCGTGTTCACGTTCTCGTCGTAGAATGGCGGGAGGCCAGTCTTGCAGGATTGGTTCGTGTCGAGGCGTTACCGATGAAGAAATGCACTCACCATCATCTCGTATAACAGGACCCCCAGTGTCCACCAATCAACGGTCTTGGTGTAACCTTGACTCTCCAAGAGTTCTGGTGCAATATACTCCGGAGTTCCACAAAATGCTTAAGAAAATAAGCATCAATGGTCAGCGCCGAAGACTAGTCGTGTAAACCTTACTGTTTGTTTTCTCCGTTTCCGACATGTTCAGTTTGCATAGACCTATTGCGGATATCAAATGAAGATAGAGATGAATACGACAAGGACATACCGAAATCACAGAGGGCTATATGGCCCGTGTAGTCAAGCAGGATATTTTCGGGCTTCAAATCACGATATACGACATTGAAGCTATGCAAGTGCTCCAACGCACAAAGCAGTTCTGCAGCGTAGAACCGACTACGATCCTGGTTGAATTTGCCTTCCCGTTGCAAATGATAGAATAGCTCCCCGCCGTTAACTAAACATCCGATCGACACAAATTCTGTGGATGATGCTATGACGAACAAGACGCACCAAATGACATCACTAGGTAGAGCTTGTCTGGATTCTGGAAGGAAAACTTGAGAGGTACGATGAACGGGTTGTTCACCAAAGCTAGGACTGTTCTCTCGGCCAAGATGTGTGTGATTTCACCCGGCCGCGACGCAATATGGGCCTTTCGTATCGTCTTCAAAGCGTACACGCGCATAGTGTCCTTCTTTCGTACTTGCATGACCTTTCCAAACGAGCCTTTTCCTATCACCTTGAGCAACTCGAACGCCTCGATTGTGAGCGACTCGGCTCGGGTAGGGCGGTAGTCCAGTTTGAGATGGAAGGAACCGCTGCCAGCGGCAGCTGGATACCATTGATCGGTTGCGTACTGGCCAAAAGGGTAAGATATGGGCGTCAAGATATCAGGAACATGTGTTTACATGACCATCTAACGCCGGCGTTATCTGGGCTCGCGCCATCAACAGATCGTTTCCCATGTCTTCCTGGCTGTGCACGACCGCAGCCGTCCGTAAATAAGCAGACACGGAGATATTTGATGTCCGTGATACGTCGCTATAAGATGCATTGTAAGCCGAGCGTCTGAGGATGATGAGCGGATCGGCGTACAATGCGGCACGATAGTTCCATATTGGGTTGGAGAGATCACCGCCCATGGCGTCCACCAGAACCTGGTTGTTGTCGAATTCGAGGACGACGTATGGAAGCCACCAATTGCGCTTCCTCTGGTAACTCTCGCGGTTGCTAGCGGCTCGTCTGGGTGCTGGAGGGGATGATTCGAGAGCTTTCTGGATTACCTCTGGGACTTGCACACCAGGCGCAAGGGAGAGGCCGCGGCCTACCCCGGAGGTACTTCCGTCAGAGCACGAACGAGGTATGGTAGGGGTGGGACAGACCGGAAAAGATGCGGATCGTGAGCAAGCCGGAGCGGAGGTGCGCCTGCTGTTCTGCAGTGCCGTGAGGCTTTGGGGTGGATGGCCGGGACGGTATCGGGGTAACGGATCGTGAGAGGACGACATTATCCTTGATATCCTTGGCCTCTAGAGAAAAGGACGACGGGGAAGGATCGGGGGATCGAGGTGACGATTAGTGAAGTGCAGAGCAAGAAAGTAAGCAAGACGTACTTTTCGAAGAACCGATTTTCCAGGTGGACATTTTTGAATGAATGAGGGGGGAGGACGAGGAGAAGGTAAGAGTTGAGGGAGAGGTAGATAAGATGGGTTGATGATGACAACATCACACCACACCGCTTTTATTAGGCCTCGTGTAATCGACCTTACTCCTACAGTGAGGCTATGAATGAACTGATTTAATCAATTATTTCTATGTATCCCCGCACTGCTGACGATCCAACGCCCGTTCGATTAGAAATGTCACCGACGAAGCATCCCAGACGTGGACATGACCCATCATGGTGACCGTCTGTCTTGCCATGCTGTGGTTGGCACCGTTCGCAGATCTCCGAGCGGTAATCATTCACATGCCACCATACTCCTTTCCCGTTGCCCGTCGTGCCCGGCGTGTCTCTAATTCAACTCCTTGATAGTCACTACGATGCTAGTCAGTCTGTTCATCACATCAGCACGAATTACTTGAACCATCGTACCTGGCAGCACCTTAAATTAGGCTTACTAAACTGGCATTTGGTTTGGAAGCCGGGCTTGATAAAGGGGTTCTGGCAAGGCTACAAAGGAATAACCAAACACGTTCCACCAACCCTGCAATGCGGCTCCACAGCATAAGCTTCCGTGAGAAGGGGGCGAATCATTTGTCTCGCCAGAGTTTGTCAGTGATAAGCCACCACGAAGTTAGAACCTTGGAACGCATGGATTTGGATCGATGATAGCCTCCAAGACCGTAGCTAATCAGTCCGCACGTCTGCCATGCACTGTGAGTATGCCTTTTCACGTCCAGTCCACACTAAGCGTGTTATTCAGTGGAAGGCACTTGGTGATCGAAGTGTATCATAATGCCGCGAGACCGCAGATGGGAAGAGAGAACACTGCATGGTGTGGAGCACTCGAATGGGACACACCCAAGTCACGTTCAGGGGATGTCCATAGGGCGTTGGGCGAAGACCCGGAGACATAATTTGACTACATCCGTAAGCCGATGGATTACGATGTCGACGGTACATGGGGGTTCCTAATGACTGAGGCTGTTTCTCATGCACGCTCATGCATGCGCAATCCAACTCAGCGAATAAGATTCCGAGGATTCATCATATCTGAGAGCAGGCACCC